>BDJD01003669.1:18614-31006 GCA_002564525.1 Rosa multiflora | reverse complement strand
GGAATTCTTTTACCTGGAATCATTCCGATTCCTTTATGTGTTAGTAAACACAGGGGTGTTTTTACTCCGTAATCATTCCATTATATTCAATTCCATTCCAAGTAAGTAAACATGCCCTAAGTAACAAAAAGCATGGGAGACGCGCCCCAGGGTTACGGGTCTCCCGGAATTTTTTTGTAAACGAATAGAAAATAAGTAAACAAATAAATTAGTGAGAAAGTAAATAAACAAGTTACTTCAAAATCCGATAAAGGACCAAAACCATTTCTTAATCAAGTCAAAGAAGAATACGCCAAGCCAGGCATGTGCCTCCTCTATATGCTCCCCGACCACATCCTCGAAACCTACACACTGTTGTAGGGGTGAGCTTTCGTCCTCGCATGCCCAGTAGGGGCTGACCCAACCATGCTAGGTTTGAAAGATAATATGCTTGAAAATATTTACTACATAATATTGTGCACGTTTATCGAAAATACTTTTAAAATAGGCAACCACAAACATTTATCTCTTTTATAAAACATATGCAGTATGTTTCACACAACTTGGAGCTCTGAGATACTTACCTGCCGGCTAAAATAAAACAAATCGGTGACCGACCTGGTTCATCATCCTTCAAGAACCGGCCAACTACTCTATAGTCTTTGTGACTACAAGTAGCGAAAGTGTTCATTTCCTGGCCCTGAGTCTCCTATGACTGATTCACTGTCTGTACTCACTCTTCCTAGACAAACATAGGAGCACGGCCCCTCTGGAGGTTCACGGTTATCGACACCGTGGGATACCTAGGAATCTACGCGTCTAGGTCCCATTCACTTTCAGGTCACAAGTACAAACATACAAGGGTACAGTATCTCAACATACAAGTCTAGCCTCAGTTTTCGTAATTAGCAATTATCAGTTCTAAAAACACATGTATCACGAGGCATCAACTAATGAACAACCAAAAATGTTCTTACAGGCAATATAATATCTTAGTATAGCATTCCACATATACTAAAAAGCCTCTAATAAGGAAGGGACAGCTCACCCTACCTGGATATGGAGTGCTCGCCCAAACTTAGCTTCATTTCCAACTTACAATACTTCATCCAATTCCATGTGCACACGCTCAAGTCCTTTAACAAAAATTGTATCCGATAAGTAATTAATTCATATTCACTTTAGAATTCACCAAATAACCCATGATCGATAATTATCAAAAACCATTCCCGAACAACTCACTCAGAATAGCAAGCTCATTTGGGATATGGTGATCATACTTCTTTCAATAATATAGTTCAGGTTAAATATATTGTCTACCATTCCTTTCTTTTAGTAACAATTACGCTTACCATTCCCAAATAATCTAAATGATCTATGTAGCATTTGAATCACTCGGGATATGGTGATCGTACTTGGTACTTTCACCCTCTTTTGTTTAGCACTTTTACTTTAAGAAAATAAAGCACAACTACCATTCTCAAATGATTTTGTTTACTAAGTTCATTCCGAGATATGATAACTAAGAGAATACTTTCATTGTTTTTGTTTCATTAACTTTAATAGAATAACTTAAGCATATGAAATCCACCATTTTCTTTATCAACAACTTCTCAATATTAACATCAATCACAGCATTTAGTTTGCGTCGTAAAATTGATCCAATCTCAATTTTCAAACTGTTTAAGCCTTTGACCCAAAATATCATCTTAAATTTACAATTTTTTTAACCCATTTTCCAACCATTCAACATCATGCTCACCAACTCACACTTAACTTACTCTTATTACCCATTTCTACAATTTCAATCGTGAGTCACAATACCAAGACTTAACCGAGTCACATAGTTGCTACTAAAAATTTCACACATTAACCATACTCATTCATCGATCAAACAACATATTACAACCACAATAGTTTCACCAAACAGCAGATTCAAAACTCGGACCCTTACCAATTCTTCTTTTCCAAACTGGAAGCTAATCCAACGTATCTGCATTCCACCACTGTCAACCATTCAAATTCCTAGCAGGCAAAACACAAGTTAATAGACAACCCCCAACCAATCTTCATAACCAGAAATCGAGTTTGAGAATCCTTACCAATGTCTGATATCAATTGGACTGAACCAATAATTTCTCTCTTCCCCAACATCTTAAAAAAAACGCAGATTTCTCAAACCTCAAGTCTTCATCATTTCTGGTTTCAACCAAAGCTACCCCAGTAGCTCATCTTCTCTGAAACTCCAATTCGCAGAAATCCAAGAACCTCATTTCGAAATTAAGTGACAGTGGGTTAGGGATTTCTCCATCCAAACTGAAATTGAATGTTTCAACTAAAGAAGGGTATGACAATTACCTAATCGGGAACGTACGAAGATCCAGCGTTCCTGAGTGGTGGAGCTACTGTGGTCGATGCGCTAGCGGTGGCTCGTCTAGTACGTCAGGCGACTCTGGTCAGAGTCGGAGGTCGGGAGCCTGGGTTTCGAAGGATAGTGTAGCTCCGACTCCGTTTATGGAAGTGTTGAAGCTCGATTCGAGCTAGAGATCGGAGAATGAAGGCATGCAGAACTGGGACCTCCGGCCATGCTTATACGGCGTCATCAAGTGTCGGTGGGCAGAGGGGTTTCTGGGTTTTGCTACATTTTTCTTGTTGAGTGGAAATCGCCGGAAAATCGATCAGGGTCGAGGAACAGTGACGCGCAGTCTTGGGTTGTCGCATGCGAAGGAGGACGATGGTGCATGGCTGGGATTTTGGTGAGGTTTGGGTCGGAATTGTGTTCTGGTTCGAAGGGTGGAGGCGGTGTCAAGAGGTGGTGGCCGGAACCGATGTTTTCTGGTGGTTGCAGAGGGAAGGAGAAGGGAGAGGGAATGAGAGGTCGGGAGAGAGAGAGAGAGAGAGGATGCGGCCGACAGAGGGAGAGAGGGAGAGAAATGAGACTAGGGTTTCCAAGTTTTCTATTTATACTTGTGTACGTGAAATACCAATTTTGCCCTTGCGATGAATTACAGAACTCTCCTAGCTGATTTCCTTCGGGTTTTGGGCTCGTAACTTTCCTTTCTCTCGTCCTTAGTAATTTCTCGACTACACCTAGAGTCTAAACTCGATTTCGTTAAAACTAAAAATTCAAAATTTTGTCACAACTCAATTTATCGTTTTTGAAACTTCAACAAGCCATTGTCTCAATAAACGTTTGTGACCTTCTAGGCCCAAATGAAGGAATCTTGGTCAAAACTTAGTTCGAATAGCCCAAATCGTGATCTTGAGATCAAAATGACCTACAATGCCATTTCCTCCACTTAAATCACCTTGCGGAAAAATCTCATCGGCGAAAATTACCTTTGAAAATTAAACAAAATTTTCGGGGGCTCACAAACTAGCTGTTCAATTTCTCAGCCATCATATCCTTCGACTTTTATTTTTTTTTCACCATATATGTAGGCTACAGATTCAGAGGCCCGATGAGAACTATGACAATGAACCTGCACAATGTTATAGCAAGAAAAAAAAATGTTATCACCTTAAGATAAAAGAAAGTGTTGGATCCAACTGCCCCATTGGCCTCACCCAACCCTCTGATCGAGGGCTTCAAATCTGTTTCACGTACTTTCTTTTTTTCTTTTCTATTTTTTAAGAAAAGAAAATTACAACTTGACACAAATGCATTCCATCGAATAAAACTGAAGTCTGAAATGCTGACAATGATCAAATAGCTAAACGATCTCCATTTCGACTTCTTTTATTTTCTCTTAGCAAGTACATATGAGCCATGAATAATGGCTTGAAACATAACGGATTTGATCATTCGACTGCAAGTCTCTAATGAAAATAACCGCGCCTTTCATGTTTGACCCTAAGGAACTCTTACCTATATCTCACAATCTTACGTACAAATTTGCAATAACTATTTGTCTATTTCATTTGTGACCTTACATCATTATAGGCACCAAATTTCAACCTACGGTCAGTCATCAGTGAGATTCGAATCATTTCGAGTACTCCCCTGAAAACCTGCTTTGGAAAAAATAAATCAGTGGGCTGGAGACAATATGAACTTACCATAAATAAAAGGTTTGTTGCATTACTGGGATGAAACCAGTTAGCACATTAATTGTACCAAGTTTGTGATCCATTGCTTGCCCGCCCCAGGTTTGTTTTCTTGGACCCTACATTCATCTACCGCGCGCGCGCCTGTGGAATTCACAACTGCCCAAAACCAGTACCAATATGACTTGACACCACATTCAGATAGTTTTAACATTAGGTCACTTTCATCTAGGGTTTCACTCAATATATATGTTGCCATTACTTTGACACCTCGTTCAAATAGTTTCAACATTAATTTCACTTAATTAAAAGGCCCCGCAACTTGCGGGGAAAACTTGGTACGACTAGGGTTTTTGAGGGTGCTCGTCCGACGGCATCTCTATGCTTGCACAGGCCGCTAGGCGCTAGTCATGGTGGATGAGGTGGATACTGCTGGACGGGTGTGTTGTGATCTCCAACGAGATAATGTTTGAACTCAATTTCCAAAAGGACAAAAAAAAAAAGGACGTCAAAAAACAGTGGTAGACACAACAATTTTCCAATGGGGTCACAATAAGGTAGCTTTCGTGCCACCATACTATGAAATCAAAAATATATACGTATATAGATTGGACTTAGTTACTTGAATTAAAAATAGAAATGATAATCAGTGACAGGACACCACATTCGATCAGGTTCAACAATAAGCACTGAGGTCAATTCATTTAGGGTCAAATTAAAACGCATATATGTACGTTGGTCTTATTTCACAATGGTTACTGATTTGATCAAAAAAAAGAAAAAAAGTTAGTGCCGACAGTACTCAGCCAGTACTACAGATACCATGCACTAACTAATGCTCGTAATTCTGTTTTTCTTACCTCAACGAATTAATCAAACAAGGGTGAAATTGAAAACCTGCTTTGTTTCAAAATGTTATTTGTTATATATAATTTTGTTTCTATACTTGTTTTTACCTTTCTTACCTCAGATATTACTTGGTAAGCGTCATTATGTAGCTAAGAAAAGTTTGTCCCGTGAGAAAAGAAAACACGGCATGGACCGAGTTGAAATTTGAAAATATAGAAAGTGCTATTGAGAGAATGAGCGAGCATAGGTATGAGTGATTACAAGGATTATTAAGATACTCATAACTTGGGAAATGTCTTTAGAAAAGATCGTGTTAATGGAAAGCAAGCAGCAAGTGCCATTGATTATGTCGATGAGATTGATCAAAACAATGATGGCCTGGACGACATTGCTGAAGTGATGACTATCCCTCCACCTGTAGTAGCAGAAGGTTCCAATCAAGTTCCAAGGAATAGGAGAAGGAAGAGAACAGGTGCATATGTACTAGGGTCGACACAAATGGTTGGTGCAATGTCGAAGACTGCTAAAGCAATGGATAAGCTTGTGAGAAGTCTTGTAGAACTTGATCCCATGCGTCAAGCAGTCTATGATGAGGTATCCAAAGTTGAAGTTGAAAGCTCTAATAGAGAAGCCCAGATAATACAGAGGAAATGAGAGTGAAATTGTATTCCATATCAGGTCAATTACAAAATGAAAGCTGAGTACATATTTATACTAGCTGAAAAGAACAGATGAGGTACACGTGTAAGAGAACTACTGATGGCCAGAAAGAAACTGATTGCTAACAGACCTTATTAAGCTAATAGCAGAAAAGCAACAATATTCAACAGATATATTTGATCACAATCCTAACACCCCTCCTCAGCTTGATGGGAGGATGCTAACATCAAGCTGGAACATACATATAAGTGTTGAGAAGAGCAGAAAACCATGGAGAATAAACCTGGAAGCTATCACACCATATCTGTACTTCAGCCAGGAGGAATGAGTGGTAGTGTCTGACATAGCCCTATAGGATGAGAGGCCTGCCTGCAATGCAGAAGAGTTTGATCCAGAGAAGTGGAAAGAGGCTGCCATATGCCTTGAGATGAGAAATAAGTAATTCCCCTAAGTACTGCTTGTTGCCATTCGAAGAGTTCTTTAGAAGGAACTTGAGTTGCAAAATGATATGTCATGTGAGGAGAGGTCTCACTTGAAGCTTTGTCATTGAAGTTCCCAGAAAAATGCTCAAAGATAGTATGATATGGCTGAGAGATAGTATTCTTGTAATTCTGAGAAGGGCAGCCATTTTGTTGAGTGAATTGAGGTGACATCAAATATGGTGTATTGCTAATTTGTGAAGAAGCATCAAACGGGTAAGATGGAGACATATTATTCTGAGAGAAACCACTATAATTATGAGATTTAGAACCAATGAATTGATGTGAGTCCGAACTTTCTCTATAGAAATATGAAGTGCTAAGCTATTGAGGCCCAATGTAGGATTGCTGAGACAAATTGCTTCCACTGTTGACACCAAAGTTACTATGTGAACCTCCATTTTGAGCATTTTGAGCCACACATCCAGAATGCAGGGTAAATGATCCATTTAAATTCAGAGCAAGATATTGAGGGTACTCAACACTGTGGACCACAAAATTGGTTGGAAGAGTTGGCATATTATATATGCTTGTGTTAGTAGGTGTAGAGCAGTTAAAAGGCATAGCCAAACTAACAGGATTGAAGCCAACAACACGTTGAGACAAACTAGTAGGCAAACCAAGTTCAGCTTCAGCAATGAGCAAAAGAGACCTTAACTCAGGCCTGATTATAGTCTTCATAGTAGTATAGGCTGATGGCAAACCAAGAAGAACAGAGACAATTATGTCTTCATCTGTCATATGAATCCCTACATTAGCCAACTGATCACAAGCAATTTTCACTCGATCCAGGTAGTTGTCAATAGAATCTGACCCTTTTTGAAGTTTGTAAAAGTTGCTCTTTAGTTGCTTTTTGTTAAACCAAGAAGTAGAGGCATACCTCATCGACATATTTCATTAGGCCACAACCTCTTAACATTATCTCTAACAAAAACTTCCATGTGACATAGTTAGAGCCATCTAACTGAACTGGAATCAAATTGCAGAAGTTGGATAGTAGACAATTTCTTAGATCAATATCGGTATTCATGATGGTAGGCAACACAAATTAACACTCAAAATTCACCACTGATGATCTCCACGTATGCAATGTATAGCAACTTCACACCAGCAACAGATAAAATCCAGCAAAATAGCTCTCTGATCTTCAACAATTTCTAATATGATCTTGAACAAATTCTGATGAGAAGCTAGGATTTGTAGACTTCCATATCTTCCAAAATCACAACTAGATCTTCCACAATCTTCAATTTCCAGTAAGACAACGAGATTTGCACAAAAGCAAGTATTGAAACTTCAACAAGTAAAAAAAAAAACTAGGGTTTCATCAAACTTCAATCTGAAGCAAAACTCCAACAAATCTCATGAATCTTGACTAAGAGCAGTAGCATACTACTTCAAACGTAGAATCAAAGCTTCAAAACCAAAAATCAGCAACAATGATCAACTATAGAACTTTCATAATTCCAAATCTGAAGAATGAACTTATCTCAAGTGTGAAATCTTCAATTCTGCAGAAATCAACACTAGCAGGAAGAACTAGAAGAGAATGATAGCTCCATGAACCTCAAGTAGCTAGGCACAAAATTTGATCCCGATCGAACCTGGCTCTTGATACCATGAAAGCTCTAATAGAGAAGCCCAGATAATACAGAGGAAATGAGAGTGAAATTGTATTGCGTATCAAGTCAATTACAAAATGAAAGCTGAGTACATATTTATACTGGCTGAAAAAAACAGATGAGGTAAATGTGTAAGAGAACTAATGGCCATAAACAAACTGATTGCTAACACACCTTATTAAGCTAATAGCAGAAAAGCAACAATATTCAACAGATATATTTGATCACAATCCTAACAGAAGGTTTTAAGTACCTTTTCTAAATTGAAAGTAAGTCAGATCGATTATCATGGTTGATCCAACGAAAGTGAGTCTCCTTCTTAGTCTCCCTGGAGATGTTAAAAAAGAATGGGTGGAGGAATTGCTTCACTAAATCATTTCGAGTTTTGGTTAAACCCTCTTACTGGGACATGAAATTTTGGTTGGTTTTGGTTATTTATAATTGAGATCATTATTGTTTTGGATTGATCGAACACAACTATGTTGCTTTTGGTGTTTAATAAAATAATGTTTCCTTGGCATATTAAATTTTTTTTTTCTATGTGACAAGTTCAATACATGCTGAAGTTGATGCCAGAGAAGATAGTGAGATGGTCTGATGACTTGTTCATATAGTCAATCTCTTGTATGAGAGTTTGTTTTTGTTCCAGCTCATGCAATTAGGTCAAGTCCCTATATACAATATATAGAATGTTGTAAAAGTAAAATGACAATTGGAATTGGTCTACTCATTTCATTTCATAACCCCTTTATATAGGGAGAGAATTACAATGGAAATATCAATTACAATATTGACATTAACTATTGATTGGTCCTTGATCCATGTTGATTAATGGTGATTGCTAATTACTTGATTCCCTCTCCGTCAATCACTTTGACGAAGGGACATAATGTGTTTTTCCTTTAACACTCCCCCTTGTGCCAAGTCAAAGATGAAATGGTGCATGAGTTGTTGCCTCACAAAAAACCTTGCCAAGTAACAATAAAAACCGTATGGGATAAAAAAATACACCTTGGTAGAAGGAAAAGAGCACAACGCACCTTTTACATTTGAGGATAACATGTGTGTGTTAGACTCCCCCTAACGTCTACACCTCCTCCTGATACTTACATTAATCAGGCGAGCTTGGAAAGTCTTCGCATTCCTATGCTTTTCACATGTTTCTCAAATATGGCCTTAGGCAATGATTTGGTGAACAAATCTGCCACATTCTCCTCAGACATTACTTGATTCACTTGAATCTTGAGGAGGGACTGTTGTTGCAGATTGTAGAAAAACTTTAGCGATATGTGTTTTGTATTATCACCCTTGATATATCCTAGCTTCATTTGTTCGATGCAAGCTGCATTATCTTCATAAATGTAAGTAGGCTCTTCAATGGTAGAACTCAAACCACTAGTCCCTCGAATATGTGTGATGATAGCTCTTAACCATACACACTCACGAACTGCCTCATGTAGAGCAATGATCTCTGAGTGGTTCGAGGAGGTAGCCACAAAGGTTTGCTTGGTTGATCTCCAAGATTTCGCCGTGTTCCCAATGGTAAATACATAACCAGTTTGGGAACGACCTTTATGTGGGTCAGAGAGGTACCCAGCATCAGCAAAACCAACCAAAATGTCATTTGGCATTTTGGTGTAGTGAGTGGCGCTTTCGCCGTCAATATTTCCTTTAGGGATTGCAGTTCCATTTGCGGTCCCTCTTGTCTCTCTGTAGGGAAAGAACAGTCCCAAGTCAATGGTTCCTTTTAGGTATCGGAAAATGTTCTTGATACCATTCCAGTGACTCAGCGTTGGCGCTGAGCTAAATCTAGCTAACAAGTTCACTGAGAATTCAATGTCTGGTCGAGTACATTGGGCTAAGTACAATAATGTGCCTATTGCACTTAGATAGGGAATTTCAGCTCCCAACACCTCTTCGTCATCTACCTTTGGACGAAATGGATCTTTCCTTGCATCTAAACTTCGACCGATCATGGGAGTGCTAGCAGGATGTGCTTTGTCCATGTTAAATCGTTTGAGCATCTTTTGGACATACGCAGACTGGTGGATTAGTATTCCACAAACTCGATGTTCTAGTTCAAGGCCTAGATAGAATTGAGTTTTCCCAAGATCCTTCATCTCAAATTCGGATTTCAAGTAACTCGCGGTTTCTCTTATTTCATCAAGAGAACCTATTATGTTTATATCATCGACATATACTGCTACAATTGCAAATCTGGAACTTGTTTTCTTTATGAATACGCAGGGGCATATTTCATCGTTCTTATATCCCTTCGCAATCAAGTAGTCACTTAGACGGGTATACCACATCCGCCCGGATTGTTTCAACCCGTATAGTGAGCGTTTCAACCTAATTGCAAACGCACTCCGTGGTTTAGAATCACTTGACTTGGGTAATGGAAGGCCATCAGGTACTTTCATATATATCTCTGAATCTAGATCCCCATAGAGATATGCAGTCACCACATCCATGAGCTGCATTTCCAGTCCTTCGGAAACTACTAGGTTAACTAAGTAGCGGAACGTTATAACATCCATTACGGGTGAGTATGTCTCCTCGTAGTCAATTCCAGGGCGTTGTGAGAAACCTTGCACCACAAGGCGAGCCGTGTACCTCAGGACTTCATTCTTCTCATTACGCTTTCTGACAAAGACCCATTTATGTCCTACAGGCTTTACACTCGGTGCGTCAGCACTACCGGACCAAATACTTGTCTCTTTGTCAGAGAATCTAATTCTGCCTGGATTGCTTCTTTCCATTTAGGCCAATCTGCTCTTTGTTGACATTCTGCAACAGAGCGTGATTCGATATCATCGTGCTCTATGATTTCTTGAGCAGCAGTGTATGCAAATACATCATCAATGTGTATGGAAGATCTTTCTATCAACTAATACGCTCTCTCATAATCCATTGAGATTTCTTTGTTCTCTGGAATCATTTCAAAATCGGAGCGTCCTCCAGTATTGATTCATAGACATAACTATAATCAGAGACAATCTCATGAGAGGGATTCTCTGCATTGATGATTAATGGATCAGTTTGTGCCTTACTCGCCCTCTTCTTCCTGGGGTGAGTGTCAATCGAACCAAGTGGCCTCCCTTCTACCTTTGAGGAGCCATGGCCTCAACCACATCTCCACTAAGTGTGGTTGCAGTGCCTCTATCTGGGGCACCGTGCCCCTTGTTGGGGACTTCTAACCTTGCAGGCACATTTACAGCTGGTATATGTGATCCCATCACTTTTACGATATCAGTAAATGCATCAGGCATCAAATCTGCTACGTTCTGAAGATCGATTATTCTTTTTACTTCACTTTCACATTACGAAGTGCGGGGATCAAAATGGGACAAACCACGACAATTCATGTCGTTCCCTTGGAAAATCTTTTTTCCTATCTCCCCCTAACGACGAGAAGATTGTCTTATCAAAGTGACAATATGCAAATCTAGCGGTAAAGAGATCGCCTGTCAAGGGTTCCAAATAGTGGATAATCGTTGGAGATTCGTATCCAACATAAATACTTAATCGTCTTTGAGGACCCATTTTAGTGCTCAGTGGGGGCGCAATAGGCACATATACTGCGCAACCAAATATGCGTAAGTGTGAAATGTCAGGCTCATAGCCAGTTACCAACTGGTACGCAGAAAATGGTTGGCTAGCAGTGGGTCTGAAACGAATGAGTAAAGCTGCGTGCAATATTGTATAACCCCATGCAGATATAGGCAGGTTGGTGCGCATAACCAATGCCCTAGCACCATCTGTAGCCTTTTGATGGTGGCATCTGCAAGACCATTTTGTGTATGCACATGGGGTACAGGATGCTCTACATCGATCCCAATAGACATGCAATAATCATCAAATGCTTTTGATGTAAACTCTCCAGCGTTATGAAGCCTTATAGACTTGATAAGCTGATCAGGGTGGTGAGCCCTTAAGCATCTAATCTATGCTAGGAGTTTTGCAAATGCAGCATTTCTTGTGGACAATAAAACGACATGTGACCAGCGTGTCGAGGCATCCACCAGAACCATAAAGTACTTAAATGGTCTGCATTCTGGATGGATAGGTCCACAGATATCTCCTTGTATCCTTTGTAATAATGGAATGTTTTGTTTTGTATCTTTAGCTTAGGAAGGTCTCGATCCTGTTTTTGCCAAAGAGCAGGCTTTGTAAAACGAGTGATGTGCCTTTGAAATAGTCAATGAGGCATAATGGGAGGGAGGTAGTGCTTGTTGTACTTGAAAAGGGAATGGCTGCATTTGAGCAATACTAGGACCGACACTTTTCAGTGTGGCGGATTTTTTCTCCCATTTTATTTTTAACTCGAAAGAAGGGATGTCCGTGTGAGTTCTTTAAATTATGGATCATCATGTCAAGACCGGGGTGCCCTAGGCGGTCATGCCAAAGCATGTATGAGTCAGTGTCCCACATTTCATTGTTGGTGACAGCATATGATTCAATGATCCGAATCGTAGTGAGGTACAGTCCACTAGATTGACTCATAAGTTTCTCTAAAATGCATTTCCTTCCACATTTATTAGAGGTAATATAAAGGTATTCAGTTCAATTCTCATAGTGTGTTTCTACATGATAACCGTTGGCACAAATATCTTTGAAACTTAACAAGGTTCGATTAGCTCTTGGTGCATATAGAGCGTCTGTGACTTTAAATGTTGTGCCATTAGGTAGCAAAAATTTGGCAGTTCCTCGCCCTTTTATTACTTGTGATGATCCAATCATCATAGTCACAGAA
>BDJD01003667.1:16388-80566 GCA_002564525.1 Rosa multiflora | reverse complement strand
CTGCACCATACTTTTATTCTTTCCCAGTGATCCCCTTGACTCAATTCATTTTCGTCTGGCATGAATGATGTTACAGAATATAGACTAACATTTTCTGCTGTCAGTTCTTCCTTGTTATGAATACTGCTTTCTGCTGCTATGGATTAATTCTCAAGAAAGACGCAAGCATGATACCTCATTCTATAGGATATTGATAGAAACTTCACACCAATCTAAAATGTTATCCAGATGAGAAGTTATTTGGTCAAAAACCAGGTTCTAGAAGTGTTTTGATCGTATTTTATTTACCTTAACTACAAAGACATGTAATTAGAGAGTTTGTTTGATCGCAAAATGAACTTCAAATGTATATGTGTAAAATAAACAATCACATCCATGCACGTCAATCCGATTACTCAGAAGGGCAATGTAAGCACATAACCAAATGCAGTTACATAGAACGAAGTTAAGAGCTTACGAACCGCAGCCTTGGGCTTCTGAAGAAGGACATCTTCCATAGAGAAACCGCCGGACTCTAAAAACACCGGAAAGGGCTTCTTGGAAAACAGATAACAAAGCGTCAACAGCTTCAAGTAATAATTTAGTTCCTCAATAATCTTAGCGCCTTTGAGCTGCACACTATCACTACCAGCATACACACTCGCCACTTGTAAATTCCCCTGCAGAGGTGAAGCAGTAAATTCATAAACCCTCACGCAAATTCCGAACCTTTATAGCATCAAAAATGTGGAATTTACAGCAAAAAGTTTGAGGCCAATTGCTTTACCTGCCTACGCATGAGGTAGTTAATGCCGAAGGCCAAGTCGCCGATCGGCCATTTCCCTAGAGTCTCAGAGTAAGTGAAACGCAGCGTATCGGACAAGGTGGACATTGACTCGATCCACGTGGCCGGCGCCTGAGCCGGTCGCCGAGAAAGCCTCCTCCTAGCCGATCTCGACTTGGAGAAATCTCCGCTCCGATTGTCGTCGTCGTCGTCCTCAACGCCGTCCTTCGACGACGCTCTCCGGCCAAACATGTAGTACAGAATCACAGCAGCTCCGGCGGCGGTCGCCATTGTCCCCGCCGCCATCAGATCGAAGCTCCGAGATTCAGAGCTCGCGAAAAAAACAGCATTCACTTCACAGAAATCAAACCCTAACGAATTGAGCTCTCAAATTGAAATCCTTGCTGTAATTTAAACGGAGCAAAATCGAATCAGGGCTGCGAAGAATCGGAGAACGAAGGATTTGGGGGAAGTGGTTTCTGAGGAAGCAAGGTACTACAGTGTGTGGGCCAATAAAGCAAAGCAACTGTGGGAAATGACGGGAAGGTCCTTCAGGGGGTGTAGTTGACTTTACGTGTTTTGAACGGAGTGGCGTGGGGAATATGTGAATTTGAGGGAGAGCAGTTTCGTCACGCCGGGTGTTTTGTTTTTAACGTGTTGATCGAAGTGGAAGGGCGCGCGGGGCGCACGTAAAAGCGATCTGAAGTTTTTTTTGGGGGACGACGAGTGGTGGATGTGGAGAGGTGGGCCCGGGTGTGTGGGATAAGAGCTGGATCCAACCCATCAAGTGTTATCTATCCATTTAAATTGGGTGGGCCCGGAAGGTGTAATGTTGATCTGTGAGGTGACAAGGCCCAAATGTTTGCTGGGTCAGATCACCGAATTTTGATCCTGCTCGTGCGGCTACCGGCTGGGATCAGGAGTGAACGTCCGCACTGGAAAGTGGACTTTTATAAAATTGATAGAGGGCAAGTCCAGGGAAATTAAAAACTGAGAAAAGTTAAAAACCTTAAAGTAATTAGGTCGAGTCTATAATTTAGTTCTATTACTCCTTAACTCTTTCAATGACAAAAGTCTCTCGTGATACATAACAGAAAGAGATGAGGAGAGATGATTTTTGTTAAATTTTTTATCAGAATGTTTTGTAACGAGTATTTTATAGATCTAAGGTGATTTTGAGAAGAAAAATGACTGCACTAAAAGGCAAAATAAGCAAAGGTTATAGCTTCGTTACTGTCCATAGTGTATTCTTGTTATATATAGTTTTAGCTTGTCTTCCTATCACCCAAGTTTTCAGATTCATGGTAGGTTTTCTTAAAAGCACATAGTATAGCTTTTGTGATAACGTTTGAACTTCGAAAGGGGCTTAACCGAAGGCAAGAGAGGATAAGACGAAGTACTTTACAATATCATAAAACTAAGACAATTAATGACAATGAAATTGAAAGTTGAAACAAAAGAAGTGAGTAATTTGCGAACTACTTTTTTTTTTTTTAGATGAAAATAAACTTTTATTCATTAACTGGAAAAAATACAGCCATGGGAATGACCTAAAACATTCTCCCTAACAGAAGAAAAAGAAGAAGAAGTACTCAAATCCCTAACTGATAAACCGGCTAAAGTCTTATCATTGACGATAAGTGACATGAGCCAATCAGGCCCATCCTCTAACCAAACAATTCGCCCATTAGCTCGGGCTACATGATTTGCAATTGCATGAGCAGCCATATTCCCATCACGACGAACATGATGTATTGTGTTGATATTGAGTAGAGCCATAATACGTTGAATATCCTCTACCATACCTCCTTCAGCTGCAAAACATCTATCCTTGGAGTTGATCAGTTGTATAGCCCATTCCACCACCACGTTCCTCAATCTTTGTTCAACTACCAACTCCAAACCCACCTTAATTGCATATAATTCAGCCACCAAAGAAGACAATTGGTGTTGAAAATTATCCCCCCTGCCACAATCAACGTACCATGCTCATCCCTTATATTTGCGAACTACTTCATTTTGCCATCACAAGCAAAAATCCATAATTTGTTGATCACTTCTAGTCGTCTCATTGTCAATATCCACCTAGTTGTTTTGTATGGTGCAGGGTGGGGTTGCACAAATGTGTTTATATCATCTTCCATTTGTGATAACTTAACAATAAATTGTATGCTTCTTGTTCAACAAACTTAAATCATGGAGGCACTTGATTATCTAAGCGTCACACTCATAGCAACTAAATTGTGATGTGGACAAATTTATGGAAAGTGTACATGTTTCATCTTCAATGTCCACGTCCCAATTTTGGGTCCAACATGTTTTGCTTTCTCCTTCTATGATCCTTATGATATAGGTGAACCTAAAAGAAGCTTAATCAAATTCTCAATCCCCATATACTTCAGTTGGTAATTGTTTTCATGAGTCTACGCTTTACGCATTTGTTGGGGCAAATGAATAGTCAAGCACTTAATTGTTTACTAGTATACTCATAGGTTAAAAACCTAAAATCCCATAGTCCATTGCTATTTTCCAGCTATATATATATATAGACCATATGCATTTTGCAGTAATAGACCAACATCATTAGAGTAACTCCAACAGCTTCCCCATATTTTAAATTTTCTTTACTTTAGAGAAAAATGAGTCTTTTTTGCTCAAACAGATTCCCTATAATTATCCATATTTTAAGGAAAAATCAAATTCTCTATATTTACAGCAATCTCTAAAATTTTAGGGTATAATATGAAGATTTTGAATATTGCTGTAAAATAGGGAATCTATTGGAGTTGGAGAAGAAAACCATGCTAAAACTTTGACTTGTGTTTCCCTATTATACAGAAATTATAAGAAAACTATTGGAGTTACTCTATGAGTGCTAATTGAAGGAAACACAAACCTTCAATAAGATGAAAGCATTGTAGTTAGCCCAGGAGACGAAGCCAATGCACGTAGTTGGAAAGATGGAGCATAAAACAAACCTAGGGTCTGATATTCAAACCTTTTCACCTATTCCGCAAATTAGGCATTGAATTTTTGAGCACCAAATAAACTCAAATACTCAATCGACATATACATTAACATTATGGAATTTGACTACTATAAAATTGTTAATTATCTACTGTAATTGGAATTTTTTTTCTTAATAAAACAAAAACTACATCCTAATCACTAAAGACACAACAATCTAAAAACAAAAGCACCATATCCGATGCTGTGCTAATGACAAAATAGCTAAAGGTCAAATTCCAAATCCCTGGATTCCTCAAATTAAGAAAGATTCTACTAGAATGGAAACTATTGGGCATGGGAATTCGAAACTAGGTCAGTTTTTAGAAATATCAAGTATGTAAAAGACGAGAAAGCTTACCTGTGACCTTGGGCCCACAATTCACATTTCCCTTTCAGTGCCTTATTCCACAGAGTGGAAGCGAATGCAGGGCAATCCAAGATTAGTCTTCTAATGGTCCGACTAGAATGGAAATTTTCAAGGAGGTGTTCTTCTTTTGGTTCTTCGGATTTGGGCTCTGCGACAAGAGTTGCTATAGCTTCATATAGTTCATTCAACTTGTCATCCAAAGTTGGGTGGAGGATTCCATCAGCACCCCCAGTTGCAACCTGCGTGCATTAAAAGGTAAAACCACATTGAAACAGTGTCAATCTTTTTTGAAACATTTCCAATGCCCATGGGACGAACAAATCAGGGTAATTCAGGAAAACTCATCTCACAATGAAACAAAAGAAGTAAACCGAGTACCTCATACATGACTTCTTTGCCAAAGTTTGATCTAAGCAACTCCCCTGCACTTGCAATGCATACATCAACTAGCCTCTGCAAGGCATATCATCATCAAAATCAATATTCTTATCATAAAAAAAGTTGAGCTGAATTCGAAACCAACTTCTATATGATATCGTGATATAAATTGGAAGTAGTTAGATGATAAAGCAACAAACCTCAGCAAGCCCACTATTGACTAACAATTCTTGCCTTCGAACTGAAGGATCTTTTTTTCCACCATCAACTAATTGGGTACTCTCATCAGGATCATTAGTTTCAGTTTCCATCCCTTCAGAAGGGATGTCTGACTCAACCTATGAAGAGACAGAATACAGTAAGCACCACGCAAATAGATCACTAGCTCAATATAATTCTATTTTCTACAGTAGTTATATAAGATTTACCTTGTTGGATAAAGAAGGGATAGACAAACTGAGAGAAGCCAGGTCATAGGGAGTCAAATAGCGTGAACAATTTGGATGAAGTAGCTGTAGCAACGGACGCCTTCCATCCTGAAATTTGCAAACAGTTAACAACAGCTCTTAGGAATGTAGCTAGTGAGAGCAAGGTGGAATCAGACCCACTGTCGATGTGCAATTATGGTCAATGAGTATATATGAACAATAACTGATGAATGAGATAAGAAGAAATTTAGCCAATCAATCATTATGTTTCTTCTAGGGGAAGGGGTCTGAAAATATAGATGATCCTATGGAGGTCCCTTCCAGTAGTCAGCATACATCCCAAGAACATAGCACAGTAAAAGAAATATGATCTTAAATGTTTTATTTACCAGAAAAAGTCAAAGCTGCATGAAGGACACAAACCTTATCAAAAACAAGATCCTTTAAATGTTCTTGAAGCTCATTAATGACAACCTGTAATCAGGAGTGTTTAGCTTTTGTGAGTTCAACATAATTTGATAAACTATGCCGCAAAGCTACTAGTGTCACATGAAGAACAAACCTTTGTAATAAGCTTCGTGTCATCAACAACTGAAACAAGAGAAACAAGCACCTGCAGAGTATAGCATAACTTATATCATGTATGCAAAATATTAAAGCAAGCTATGTGTCATGTGTGCACATACTTGAACCAATTGAAACAAAACAGGATGAAGCATGGAATAAAAAAAATGTAAAGTACTTCTTATACTAGCAATAAAGTAATAACAGCAAAGAATCCCAAATGCTTACCATACTTCCACATTGATCACTAGCTATATTACGTATGTGGCCTTTCATTCCTTTGATTATCTTCTTTCTTTCCTAAAAGTAAGTCATGACATTAAAAAATGGTGGAAGTCATTGGCCATAACTCGGTGCATATATACTACAAATAAATTTTCACTTGGATCTAATAAAATAGAGAATTGTCAATAAACCTTTGCACTGCCATGCTTGACACAGAGCATTCCAGCCCTAGATCCATCCCTTGTATGAATCATTCGGACAAGAAGAGGACCTGACAACTGTTTAATGACATCTGTGGCAGAGAACTTCCCAAAAAAAAAAAAAACTTGATATTAAGAAGGAGAAGACAGAATGACAAGCAAAAGAGTATACCATGAGCAAAGACTTACTTCAAGAAAGATTGCTTATAAGACAATAAAGTGCAAGTTATATCTCAAACATACCTCTTCAGCTATGGTGAAGTACTCTATCAACACCCTATGTAATATAGAGTGGTCAACTATTCCTTTCTCTAAAATTGGTTGAATCACCGAAGTCATGTGCTTCAGGACTGAAGATTTCTGCAGATCTAACTTTGATATTATATCTACTAACCTGAAATTTGATCACTAATCAGGAGACAGAACAACTTTAAGACCGATATCATGAGTGGTTCTTTTAGGAATTCAACGAGTACCATACAAAGTGCCATAAGAATATATTGAACACTACTCGCAGTGTTAAATTATTGGATATAATTATTTACCTTCCCTCTTTCTTCAAGACCAAGTCCTTAAACAACTGTAGTTCTGTAGAATATAGTTCCACCAAAAGTTCTTGTTTTTGAGTTGCATTTCCCAATTGGTATGCATGCTCTACGACTGAGACAGGATTTACAGAAGAATAACATTATCATCCTTCTGAGCGTAAGAATAGGAACAAAAATAGTTGGCCATGTATTGATGACATTTATCTCCAAGTACTACAGATAATCTCCAACATACCTACAGATCCAACCATGTGACGCAGAAGGGATGCAACATGTCCATGAAGTGACGAAATAAACTCCGCAAGCTGCTGTTTGGAGGCTGCCAATCAGAGCACAGAAAGCAACTTACATATCAATTAGAAAATAAAAATTCAATATACATAATAAGAATAACTTTTATACATTTATTTTCTAGTTGAACCATACCATTATCTAACATCTTTTTCACCAGATGAACACCATATGCACTGCGTGAAAGGGTAAGAAAATGCGGCTTAAGCTCCTCAAATACTGCATCCTTTTCTGCTTTTCTCTTGTTTGCATCCCCGTCCGCTTTTTTCTTTTTTGCATCCCTTTCTGCTTTCGTGCAGTACTTAACACAAGTCTGAGGTAAAAAAAAAAAAAAACACATAAATACAGGCTATTGCAAGACATCAGAGGTTTAAGACTTGGAAACATGGGGAGATTGAGCTAACAATTCACCTGCAGAACACGGGAAGAAACATGGGAGCTAGCAATTTCAGGAATTTTCCCCTTCATTTTTTCAAGTGCTTCGCTAACCAACCTGCAAAGGTCATCGACAGTCAAATCAAGTCAAACAACATAAAAGTGAAGAATTCCAACGCAGAGTTGCAATATAAATTCTCAAACTACATACTTATATCTATCTTCCTTGGAAATATCTCGACTCCTCATCTTCTCCCACAGATGCGCAAGCTCCTATTAAAAAGAGGGGTCAAAAAAAATAACTTCAGCCCGTCGCCATAATCCTCTTCATTCAAGCATTGTACATAGTGTTTGTACATACTGGTTGTATTTGCAGAAATTGAAACAACAAATAAAAGTCGAAATGATGCATAAAGTCACAGGTTTTAAATTCTGATCTCGAAAATAAAGTAAAGTCGAAATCTTTAGAGGGACTGGTGCACATACATGTAGGCTCTAAGCAGAAACTAAACCAGCTCCTACTGATATTTCCATTTTCACATTAATAATTCTCAGAATGAAATGCCTTGTAGATATTCACAAACACTCACATGCTCTAAATTGTAATAACGCTTTCGCTTCTTCTTCCTAGCTTCTGCAAGCTCCTGCCAAAACAAAAAAAAAACCCACAAATCAAAATGGTGCATTTACAAGAACCCATCAAAACCCAAAACCAAACTTCATCAGACACCCAACCTTAGCGCGGACGCGAAGCTCTTTCTTCGACAACGGCGTCGTTTTCTCGGCGTTGTCAGGCCCCGCCGGTTGGGGGCGTTTGAAGGGTTTAGAGGAGTCATTGTTTCGAGGATTGGTGGGCTTTGAGCCGACGAGCTTGGGTTTCTTGGAAGTGGAGGTATGGTGGGTCCCCGGCTTAGTACCGCCGGAAACTTGCTTCCGCTTCTTTAGTCTGGTGTCGTGGTCCTTGGCCGCCATTGGAGAGGTTTGAGTCGTTCGTCTCTGTTATGGGCAAGTTTGTATTCCAAAGGGTTTTTTCAGGGTTTTGGGATGGGGGGGTTGAGACGGGTCGGGTTGGAAGTATGGGCTCCCTCCCCGGCAGCCCATCTCTTGATGTCTCGGGTAGGTCAAGTCGTATTGGAACGTTATTTTGAAACATGCTTAGTTGGTGTTTGGTTTTTTCTAACCCTCTAAATCTAGAGATTCCACTTTTGGTGAATGAGCAAGTACCATTGCTTCCTGCTGTTGGACACTCCGAAATGTTCCCAATGATTGCATTGAGGTTCAGTTTCCTCTATGGTAATGTAACGTCTCAATTGATAATTTGAAGATATAAAATATTTTGTTCTTTTTCTTTTTTTTTGTTAGATAATGAGCTACCGCGGCTCGTGTATTGTATTGAACAACGAAAAAGGGAGTGCCGAAAAAAGACGAATTTGTAATTAACAAGTGTGCTGAATTCAAGCATCGTTTCAATAATAGGAGTCATATATATTTGGAGTTTTTGGTGTTTGTTTTCAAAATTTAGCACTTCGGTATCTATTATTATATTTTGAATTTTGGTGAAATTACGCCTCGTTTGGTTCACGGAATTAAGGGTTTGGGAAAGGAAAGTTATTCATTTCCTATGTTTGGTGTGCACAAGGAAAGGAACAACTTTCCTTTAAGAAGGGAAAATATGGGGGAAAGTGAATCCTCTCATCCTCCAAAGGATTCATTTTCCCTTTCACTTTCCCTGCATTAATTACATGGTATAAGTACATTTATATCCTTGTTGAAAATTATTATTGACAATTTTATTTAAAAAGTTTTTGACATTTTGTAATTATATATGAGGATAAAAATGGAATATTAGTATGGTTTTGTTTCCTTTCCTTACACAAACCAAACACTAGAATGGAAACAAACATGCATTTTCTCCTTACTTTCCCAACATTTCCAAACAGCGGAAAGGAAAGTTAGTGGGAAGTTTGTTTTCCTTTCCCATCGGATTTCCTAAGGAAATGATTTCCTTTCCGCAAACCAAACGAGTTAGAGTAGCGTGAAGAAAAGCTAGAAGCAGCCTTGGGAAAGCGGGAGAGTGTAATTATTATGGTGTTTTGCAACTCTTCATATTTAAGAGAAAAGTGCTCCAAGCGCATCTCCAAAAATAAGCTAGATCAGACAACTAAAGGTCAATGACAGTAATTTGCTCTCATCACACTGTGTAACCAAAATCCTAGTAACTTGATTACAATCATAATTGGAGAATTTCAATAGCTACGTACTGTCAATCTCAACCACATAATCGACGTTCTTTCACCGATTGTCTTTGATGTTGATGCTAGACTAGAAACCTTAGGTTATCAAGATAATGAGATCTCTTTGTGTTGTTGTAAAATTTTATAGATAAGGAATAAGTCTCATTATTATGTTGGACTAAAATTGGCACCTTTTTTGTTTTTGTTTAACGAACCTCTCCCATCTTCCTGAATAATTTTTCAAGGATATATGCATGCAAGGGTGTGGTTTATGAAAAATAAAATGCCCTCTCCCCTTTTTTTTTTTTAAATAAATAATAATAATGGTTTATGTGACTACCCTTAACTCTTTAAGCTCTTATTAATGAAACTGCATAATCCAATTGAAGGGATTTCGTACCTGAGTCTCGAATTGTAATAAGTGTGGAAAGAACATCCTGAATAATACATATTGGTACAAGACCTTATAGCCCTATAACATGTCGGCAAAGAACTATTAATTGCGTAAAAGCCAAGCACAACATACTAGATAACAACTATAAACTAAGATAAGAAAGTAAAAGGCAGCTCAACAAGGACACAAAGATGTAACCCAGCACCACGGCCACCCGGCCCACCCAACACGTGAGACAGTGGATGCTAGGGTTTAATTTCTCGTCCAAATGTATTACATGAACATTAAATACATTAAAAATGTGAAGATTACAAAAATAGTGTGGGAACATATATTGTGAAAATTACCCTCGCGGGTATATGAAGTGAACCACATTAAAATGTTGTATGTAATTACTTAAAATTAACTACAACATGCAGGTATATCAACAGTAGTTTATAATTTAGGGTAAATTCTTTCCTGAGGTATGACCAATTGGACACTTTGGTGCTCAGTCTTCAAAAGATGACATTTTGATACCTGAACTTAGGCTCCGTTTGACATTTTGGTACTTCTGTTAAATTTTTTATATTAAATGTAAGGATAAAATTGACATTTAGAATATATGTATAAAAACAAAATAAAAAACATGAGTTTTGTGGGTTGATTACTGTTCTTCATCATTTTATGGATATGAATTAATGTTTATGGGTTATGTTGAAGGTGAAATATTTGAATGTTATGTTTAAGAAATATAATAATGATGATTTGAACACCCACGAGACTACCCCATCGAAACTAGTCTCGTGAGTGTTTAAATCATGACGACTAAATTTTTTAAACATAAAATTCAATTATGTCATCTTTTTAACCCAAAACATTAATTCACGTTCATTTTCTCCTAGATGATCCAAAAATGATGAAGTCCCACAAACTCCTATTTTTATTTTATTATTTTATACATATATTCTAAATGTCAATTTTATCCTTACATTTAATATAAAAAATTTAACAGAAGTACCAAAATGTCAAACGGAGCCTAAGTTCAGGTATCAAAATGTCATCTTTTGAAGACTGAGCACCAAAGTGTCCAATTGGTCATACCTCAGGTATCATTGAAGTAATTTACCCTATAGTTTATAGCAGTTAAATAGCCAAATCGTAAATTATTGGAAACGACACAAATAGGAAATCAATATGCTGTTTAGTTAGGATGCATATGTAGGAATCTATTAGAGATACATTTGTACACTTAAATTTGCTAGCTTTTGTCCATAGCTTAAATTATTGGAAGTTAGGAAAATTGGAATTCAATTGCACTATTTTAGTTAGATTGTATATGAACTTATGAAGGAATTCTTTGGGGATGCTTTCTACTCTTATTTTTTAAACTGTTGTCCAAAGCATAAATTATCATAACTAAGGAAAACATAAGATTAATCGGTTTTAGTTAGATTGTATATGAAGTAATCCGTTGGAGATGTATTTAAGCTCTCGAGTTTTTTTACTCTGTCCAAAGCCTAAATAATCTAAAGTGACAAGAACAGGAAAGCAATTGGCTATTTTAGTTGATTGTATATGAAGGATTCTGTTGGGGTTGAATATTCACTCCTAGTTTTTTTTTTTAGGGGAATGAATATTCATATATTCTCACGACTTCACAGAGTCTCTGCCATGATATTACATATATCAAAGCCTAAACTCTTGAAGCATTAAGAAAATGCTTTTGCCTTTTCGGCCTAAATGGGAAACAAATATATATCTTGCAAATTATAATATCCCATTGTAGCATTGCCATGCATACTTATTAAAAGCCATCAAAAACTACATTTAAAAACAAAGTAACAAGTTCAAACCCTATACAACTCTCAGAAGATATGCCAAGCACCCGCTTAAGCACACAATTGTTGTATTAGAACTTACCATCTCCAACTGAAAGTCTGCTCCAAAGTGCAAGAACAACGAACTTGTTAACTGGCAAAGCAACTAAATTTTACCTTTACCCTTTGCTTAAGGAGGAAAGGGCTGAGAATGAGTAGAAGGTGGAGTTCCAGGCTGACTCGCAACTCCATCAATCTTCAATTTGTTGTACCTACATCTAGGTATTCCTTTTCCCTTCTTCTTGTCCAATGCCAGCAACACATGTACTTCAATCAGGTCTTCCTCATTCACAACCAACTTCAAATGCTCAGCCTCCAGCTCCATAGGTGTCAAAGTCAAAGTGTGACGCACACGCTTAGGCTACATAGTATCAACCTCATCTCTAGAACGATGCACCCTTGTGACCTGAGTATCCACCTTTGTCGTAGCCTCCTCCACTATAGAAACCTCCATTGAATCAACATCATTTTGGGATTCCTCTCCTCCTTGCGACACATCAACTATTTGCACCTCCATCTTATCAAGCGCCTCAGCCCCAGTCTTAGGGGACTCGCCTCCTTGAGAAGCCGCATCACCAATCCTCTTATGGGAACCTAGTTTCCGGATAACTACATGCCACCTCACCTTTCCAAAGATTCCCCTAAGTTTGGGGTCCAGAAAATTGGGAGAAATGGAGCTTGGAACATTGGCTCGAAACATTAGAGGCTGCATCCCTCTCTGCTGCAAAATTTGCATTGTCGCAATACCATTGGAACCCTCTGCAATCTCCGTTGCCGCCTCTTACAACGCTGGGCACTCTGCTCCCACGTGGTTGAAGCAACCACAGTCCCTACACCTACCCACAAGCCGTTTATACTGAAATGTCAGAGCTAGTGTTTCTGACGTAGAAACCCTAAAACTCTTTCTCAAACACACAGGCTCATTCAAACACAAAGCCACCCTCACCCAAACTCTTCCTTCATGCAGCCCTTGTTGATCCACCTCCAGAACCCGGCCAATAGTCTCGCCAATCAAAGACACTGTTGCCGGAGTAATAAACGCTTGCAGCAATCCATATAGATGGGCCCAAATCCAAATATGGTTCAGGGGAATGCTAGAGATGGGAGAGTGCCCATCATAGTCATTGAGAACGATGTGAGTCCTGTTAAAACTCCAAGGTCCTCCTTTTTTTCTTCAAAGAATATCACCTGCATTACTGAATGTGAAGAGAAATATACCCTCTGGTCTTTCCTGCACATGCAAAGTCCTATTTAATCTCCACATTGATTGAAAATCCCCCATGAAAGCATGGTAATTGAAAGCTCTGCATGTGTTAAGCCGTCCCACCATATAGGAATAATTGGCCACAAACTCATTTCCTTTCTTCCTCAGACCGCCAAGATCAACGGGCTCCTCCTTGTCCTTCAAAGACAACGTCAATGCCAGCCTAGCAATCATGGAGGCAATCGAATACATCGATGTGGTCTTGGTGTGTTGCGTAAGACCCTAGCACAAATAGAAGAGCGCAACTGGGGTTAAAACGACTACTTATTCACTCTTAGATTTATTGACTTTCATCTAAAGTGTAAATTATTGGAAGTGAGAAAAACAGGTAATGAATCGGCTATTTCAGTTAGATTGTATTTGAAAGAATTTGTTGGAGATACATTTCTACTCTTTGACTTTTGTCCAAAGTGAAAATTATTGAAAGCAATGAAAATAGTAAATCAATCCGCTATTTTAGTTAGATTGTATACAAAGGAATCTGTTGGAGCTGCATTTTTTTACTTTTGTCCAAATTGTCAATTCTCGAAAGTGATGAAAACAGGAAATCAATAAGCTGTTTTAGTTAGATTGTATCTGAATGAATCTTTTGGAGATGCATTTCTACTCTTGTATTTTTTGACTTTTGTCCAAAGTGTAAATCAAGCGACGAAAACAAGAAATTAATCCGCTATTTTAGTTAAATAATATCCGAAGAGATTCGTTGGAAATGCATTTCTACACTTAGATTTTTGACTTTTGTTCAAGCGTAATTTATCATAAGTGACGAAAATAGGAAATCAATCCGCTATTTTTTAATTGTATTGTATACGAAGGAATCCGTTGGAGATGCATTTCTATTTTTATATTTATTTATTTTGGTCCAAAGCATAAATTATTGAAAGCGACGAGAACAGGAAATAAATCAACTATTTTAATTAGATTGTAATCATTGTATATGAAGAAATCCAACACACGTATGCACTCTTTAGTTTTTGACTTTGGTCTAAATTGTAATTTATATGACGTGACAAAAAGAGGAAATTAATCGACTACTTTAGTTATATAATTATATTGCATCTGAATGAATCTAGTGGAGATCCATTTGCACTCTTAAATTTTTTGAATTTTGACCAAAGCGTAAATCATCGGAAGTGATGAAAACAGGAAATCAATATGCTATTATGGTTAATTAATATCCGAAGGGATCCATTGGATATGCATTTCTACTCTTAGATTTTTGGACTTTTGTCCAAAGCGTAATTATCAGAAGTGATGAAAACAGGAAATCAATCCGTTGTTTGGTTATATTGTATATGAAGGAATCCGTTGGAGATGTATTTCTATTTTTAGATTTTGGTCCAAAGTGTAAATGATTGAAAGTGACGAGAATAGGAAATACATCTACTATTTTAGTTGGATTGTATATGAAGAAACCCAACACACATATCCACTCTTAAATTTTTGACTTTTGTCTAAACCATGATTTATTAGAAGTGATGAAAAGAGGAAATCAATCTGCTACTTTAGTTAGGTTAGATTGTATTTGAAAGAATTTGTTGGAGATACATTTCTACTCTTTGACTTTTGTCCAAAGTGAAAATTATTGAAAGCAATGAAAATAGTAAATCAATCCGCTATTTTAGTTAGATTGTATACAAAGGAATCTGTTGGAGCTGCATTTTTTTACTTTTGTCCAAATTGTCAATTCTCGAAAGTGATGAAAACAGGTCTAGACGGTAATTTAGCAAAAGTGACGAAAAAGAATAAATCAATCTGCTACTTTTGTTAGATTACATCTGAATGAATCCAGGTGAGATGCATTTACACTTTAATTTTTATTTTTTTTATTTTCATCCAAAGCGTAAATTATCGAAAGTGACGAAAGTAGGAAATCAATCCGTTATTTTAGTTAAATAATAACCAAAGAAATCCGTTAGTGACGTATTTTTCGCTCTTAAATTTTTCAAGTTTTGTCCAGAATCCAAGAACCAAATCCAAATTCCTAAAATAAATTTTATTTAGATTCTTTCCCCCAAATTCATAAATTTACCCCAAAAGATAAAAAAAAGTTAATGACAATCCACGTCAGGTAACATCATGTTACTGGCAGAGCAGATCCAACCAGAGAGGCCCGACACGTAGGCGTCAGACAAGGAAACAGGAGGGATGGGGGTGGACGTTACCACGCATATTCAATCCATTTCATTTTCGGCCTCGATTCCGGAACCATACTCCCCCCGGCGTTTACCAAACTCCAATCACCTGCTCCCACCTCCTTTCTCCCACATCACCCCACCCACTCGATCCCCTCCACGTGTCACCCCACCCCGATCGGAAAGTCCATAGCTCGCACGCACCTCACCGCGTCGCACGCTATAAATACCCCCAACTAACTCAATCTCGTCCCCTCTTCGAAATCATGAGTCACTGAGCTTTTCTGATACGCAGGATTGCTTATCAGCGATAACCTCTCTGCTGCATTTTGTCAGGGATAGCGTATCAGTGAAAGGTGGGTGTGAAACAAAGACACAGGAAAACGCATCGAAGAAAGTGCGGGCAACAACTCTCGCTCTCTCTCACTCTCTCTCTCTCCTTTATCTTTTTCATTTCTCTCGTGTAGTGCTTCTGCACTGTTCTCGTTGAAACGGCGAATCATGGAAACAAAACCCTAGAGAAAGCCGACTGCGTCTCCCCGATTCAAAACTCGCCGCCTCCACCAAAACGCCGTCGTTTCGGGAGCTAATCGCCCGCCGCGGGTGTGTGGAATCCGCGCGTGAGCTTTCGAATTTCACCGTCGAGGTCTCGGAGGGGCAAAAATGTCATCTCTGAGCAGAGAGCTGGTTTTCCTGATCCTTCAATTTCTTGAGGAGGAGAAATTCAAGGAGGCTGTACATAGGTCAGTGACGCCATTTTTTTAATTTTGAATTTTGATTTATTTATTTTTTTTTTTGGGAATTTTGGGGGTTAAAATTTGAATTTGGTTTCAGGCTTGAGCAAGAGTCTGGATTCTTCTTCAACATGAAGTACTTCGAGGAGAAAGCGTTGCAGGGAGAGTGGGACGAGGTGGAGAAGTACCTGTCCGGGTTCACCAAGGTGGACGAGAATCGCTACTCTATGAAGATCTTCTTCGAGGTCAGAAAGCAGAAGTATCTCGAAGCGCTCGACAGGTAGTTCTAACTCGCTTTTGATTAATTTGTTCTCGAAAATTGTGAAAGAGAAATAGGAGTGTTTATTGTTAGGAAAATTTGGAGTGTTAATTGATGATTGGGGGTTTTGTGATTTGGAAATGAGCGCAGGCAAGACAGGGCGAAAGCTGTTGAGATACTGGTGAAGGATTTGAAGGTGTTTTCGACGTTTAATGAGGACTTGTACAAGGAAATCACTCATCTGTTGACTCTTGACAACTTCAGGTAATCTATTGCTGTACTGGAATTGTAAGTTTGGTTCCTTTGAGTTTAAATGCGTTTGAGGTTTTCATTTCGGGGTTTAAATGTGGGCAATTTGGGGTTTTTTTTGGGATATGATGCAGAGAAAATGAGCAGTTGTCGAAGTATGGTGATACTAAATCCGCTAGAAGCATAATGCTGGTAGAGCTGAAGAAATTGATAGAAGCAAATCCTCTATTCCGAGAGAAGCTGGTCTTCCCCACTTTGAAGGCGTCACGCTTGCGAACTTTGATCAATCAAAGGTATGTTTGGTGTTTGGAAATGCCTTTATTTTTAGTTTGTAAATTCCGATTTTGATACCTCCTGTGTTTGTGAAGGTCGACAAATGTTGTTCTTTTGAAAGTCCATGTAATTGATTTTCATGTGTAAAATTCCTGAAGCAACAATTTTTTTTATGTGCAGTTTAAATTGGCAGCATCAGCTATGCAAAAACCCAAGGCCAAATCCTGACATTAAGACCTTATTCATGGACCACTCGTGTTCTCCTCCAAATGGAGCTCGTGCATCGACTCCAGCTACTCTTCCAGTTGCAGCTCTTACAAAGCCTTTAACCTATGCTCCTCTTGGAGCACATGGTGGAGTATGTTCTTACCTTTCTTTGTATTTTTTTGTGAATTTATCAATGTTGAAATCCATTTCAGTTAATGCTGACCTCGTGATGTTATATTATGCTATGTTCTCATTACGTACAGCCTTTCCCGCCGGCTGCTGCTGCTGCTGCAGCTGCCAATGCGAATGCTTTAGCAGGATGGATGTCCAATGCTAATCCGTCCTTGTCTATGCAATCAGCTCCGGTCTCTGCTTCACCCCTGCCTGTTCAACTTGGTCAAGGTTAGGTCTTCATTCTTTTAGAGCTGGTTTGCAGTTTACATCATAGCATACTTGAATATATATTCTGAGACCTGTGTATTTATATATTCTGAGACCTGTCTATTTCACTTGCAACTCATTGTCTTTTTACAAGAAGAAGAAAATTAAATGTTTTGAAGAGATTGAAGATAAATTTCATGTTACTCCCAAGGAACAAATATTCATGTTCAGGGGATTTGTCCTTGTTTTGAAGAGATTCAAGAAACTCTTCTTTGCTAAGCCATTCGACCTGTTCATCGAGTATTATCATACTGTTTATTTGCTTTTTGTTTAAGAAGGAAATTTCATTTGTCCCATGTCCAACAAGTAGTAGTTAGTGTGCTGAACTCACTGGTCATTGTTTTATTTGCTTGAATGATTATTAGCTGCAGCATGTTGTACTTATTGTTTGAGCTATTTTGGTAACTTGGAATACTCTTGCTTTCTTAATAGTTTCTTCTTTAAAGCATCCAAGAACACCATCAACTGGTCTTGGAATGATTGATTATCAAAGCTCTGATCATGAGCAACTAATGAAACGCCTGCGGACTGCACAATCTGTTGATGAGGTATTATCAGCACCATTTCCGGATACTTATTTCTTGCATTGTGCTTCTGTATCTGGATAGTTGCTTCTAATAATGGAACTTTTACTTTCACATATTCAGGTTAGCTATCCCCCTCAACATGCTTCCTGGTCGCTAGATGACCTACCGAGAAATGTATCTTGTACACTTCGTCAGGGATCCACTGTTATGAGCATGGATTTCCACCCTTCTCATCACACATTACTTGCTGGTAGGTTGTGCCAGGAATGGATATGGATGGAGAATGATACTTTGAATATTTAGTTCTGTTTCGCTTCAATCTCTTATCCGACTTGAATAACATGTTTATGGATTTTGAGCAGTTGGCTGTAGTAATGGAGAAGTTACTCTGTGGGAAGTTGGGTTACGAGAGAAGCTGGTGTCCAAGCCATTCAAAGTATGGGAAATGACTACTTGTTCTGTGACATGTCAGGTGTAAATCCCAGCACTTTATAAGAACTATCAGTATACTACTATTCCTTATCTCGTTATTAAAAACATAGAATTTGTGTTTTCGAAGTCCTGGTGACAGTATATAGTAAAAGGTTTGCACTCCTCATTATCTTTACCACTGCCGTATCTTAACTGCAAGTTTCTTACAGGCGGCTATTGTCAAAGATTCATCAATGTCTGTTAACCGTGTATCATGGAGTCCAGACGGGAACTTAATCGGTATGTGCAGCAACGCTGCTTTAGCATCATTTGAATGCATATTGGAACATAATTTCCTGTATTTTTGTGGTTGCAGGTGTTGCATTTACAAAACATTTGGTTCATCTGTATGCTTATCAAGGGGCTAATGATCTACGCCAACATTTGGAGGCATGTTTTGATTCTCTTTCTTCTACTTGGAGAGGACATTGTTTGCCACTTTAGACTGATGTTTGGATTTGATTTTCTCACAGATTGAAGCCCACATTGGAGGTGTGAATGACTTGGCATTCTCTCATCCAAACAAGCAATTGTGTGTTGTAACATGTGGAGATGATAAGATGATAAAGGTGGGTACCAAAATGTGAAGTTTCATTTAATCTCATCTTTTATTATTATTTATTTTAATATTATTATTTTGTGTTTTCTTTGAAAAAAAAAAAAAACAAGGTTTGGGATCTGGCTGGAAGGAAGCTTTTCCACTTTGAAGGTCATGAAGCACCTGTTTACTCGGTTTGCCCCCACCAGAAGGAGAATATTCAGGTGAGATACGTTCATTTCCTGAAGTCTGGATATAGAGCATGTACATAAAGGCAAGATCTTCTATGGAGAATTACTTTTCTCTTGATGTTGGAACTACAGTGTCAGCAAAAATGAATTCCAGACTAGCCAAAAGAATGAAAAGAAAACAGTAACAGTAACAGTAATCAAGTTTCATATAGTTGCAGCCACTTGGTGGTAAATCTCAGATGAATATAGTGAATTGTGGGTATCATATTGTTATTATATTTTAAGTGGCATGTTATATCTGTTAAGACTTTATGAATTTTCAAACTTCATATAACTAAAATAGCTTGACGTAGGAGACTTTAGCTCATTTTATTTTTCGTATTGGTTTATTTACCTTGAATTCTGTGCTCGTACACAATCTTACCAGTTATTTGTTTAGTAGTCCTTGTTATGTGCATTTCACTTATCTCAGATCTTGTTATGCAGGTAGAGAATTTCACAAGAGTTTTAATGATAGGATAACATTATGAGAATTGTTAACTATGGGAAAGTGACTGAGGCAAGCTTCTTCTGGTGGAGATAAATTCATGGTTTTGTAACTGCTTCGTTTTATATTTGCAGTTTATATTTTCTACTGCTGTTGATGGAAAAATAAAAGCTTGGCTGTATGACAATGTGGGCTCCAGGGTTGACTATGATGCTCCAGGGCACTGGTGCACCACAATGCTGTACAGTGATGATGGAAATAGGTAAAAGGAACATGCACATGGTTTATGTGTCCTCTTTGTCACATGTTTCTTTGTTCATGTGGCAATGTACAAATTATGACTGATCCTCTTATATCTCAGATTGTTCTCTTGTGGGACTAGTAAAGATGGTGACTCCTTCCTGGTTGAATGGAATGAAAGTGAAGGGGCAATAAAGAGGACCTATAGTGGGTTCAGAAAGAAATCTAATGGCATCGCGCAATTTGATACCACAAGAAATCACTTTTTGGCTGTTGGTGAAGATAGCCAGATAAAATTTTGGGATATGGATAATACAAATGTTCTTCTCAGTATAGAGGCTGATGGTGGACTACCAGTAAGAAACCTCATTGCTTATTACTTATTTTTTTAAATAGTATGAGTGGCGGATTCCCTTGTTTTGAGGTTATTCACTAATATAAGCATCGGGATTACTTCAGCCTGTTCCTCGCTTGAGATTCAATAAGGAAGGGAATCTGCTTGTTGTTACCACGGCTGACAATGGATTCAAGGTTCTTGCAAATGCTGATGGTCTTAGATCCTTAAGAGCAATTGAAAATCGATCTTATGAAGCATCAAGAACACCTATTGAGATGAAGGTTGTTATTTCTTTCTGAGCTGCACTAGACCTTCGATTGACTTTGTGTTTTTTGAAAAATTGATCTGCTCTTTAACTTGATTTACTTGATTTTCCTGGATCAGGTATCTACTTCGGCCATGGTTCCAAATATCAATCCTGCCATTAATAAAGTAGATCGTATGGATGCAAGCTCTCCTGCCAGACCTACTCAGATTCTTGTATGTGATATAAATGATAAAGTTCATATATGACTTTACTAATAGTAATAACTTAATCACAACTGACTGGTTGCTCATGGACTTGACTTATCCAAGGACAACCATAGTTCTGTAGTCACATAAAGTTTGATTAGCCATCCCCCTCCCTCTCAGAGTAGGTCTAAATTTTCTAACATTTGATGTAGAATGGAGTTGATCCTATGGCAAGAAGTGTAGAAAAGCGAAGACTATTAGATGATGCATCCGAGAAAAATAAACGTTGGGAACTGGCAGAGATTGTTGATCCTGTTCACTGTCGAGTGGCTACGATGCCAGATAGTAAAGATCCTGCTAACAAGGTGATTTTCAGTTTTATGGTTTTGCTATTTTGTAGATTTTGATGTCATAGGCTCATGTAATAGTTTCAAGTGTGGTCTCATTTGAGTTTAGGTTGCTCGACTTCTTTACACAAATTCTGGTGCCGGCATTCTGGCTCTTGGTTCAAATGGGGTCCAGAAGCTATGGAAGTGGAGAGGCAGTGAACAAAATCCAAGTGGAAAGGTGATGTTAACACAAGCACTAATGATATCTCTCTTCTTCTAAGCTGCATGCATTTGTGCAGAATATATAATGCTTTGAGTATGTGCCGCAACTTTCATGAAAAGATTTCTGACTTTTTTTATGGTTCAAAAGGCCACTGCTAGTGTCGTTCCGCAACATTGGCAACCCAACAATGGTCTTTTGATGACTAATGATGTCCCTGAAAACTGTGAGGAAGCAGTTCCATGTATTGCACTCTCAAAGAATGACTCCTATGTGATGTCGGCATGTGGCGGAAAAGTGTCTCTGTTTAATATGATGACATTTAAGGTAATTTAGTACTGATGTAATGCCAATGAATCATATGAAGGTTTCGATCTTCTGCCACAATTTGGATGGTGCTGCTCCGGATTGAATTGATGTTTGAGATGAAAATTTGTGGATTTGCAGGTAATGACAACTTTCATGTCACCTCCACCAGCCTCAACCTTCCTAGCATTTCATCCTCTGGATAATAACATCATAGCAATTGGAACAGAAGATTCAACTATCCACATTTACAATGTTAGAGTTGATGAGGTGACTGATTTAAGCATCTCTGTGTATTTTTAAGTAATTAAATGTTGTCTGTGATTATCAATATCAATTGGTTGCTCTGCTGCTAGGTCAAATCAAAACTGAAAGGCCACCAGAAACACATTACTGGATTAGCGTTTTCTGTTAACCTTAAGATCATGGTTTCATCAGGTGCTGATGCTCAAGTACGTGACATCCATTCTTTCTTATGTTATTGGAACAACTTGTCAACTTTTCCTGTTACTGTGTGTTTTGGTCTCTTTGTCATTGTAATTTTGTAGTTTGCTTGAAGCTGAATGTAAGTTGATTTTTAAAAGTCTTTAGATCTTGCTGCAGCTAATATATATGCTCAATGAGCTTATCTAGGTGTCTATAGATGCTAGGACATTTAAATTTTTTTTTTTTTGTGTGAAAGTTCATGATTCACGTTTTCCTTTGTACCATCAACTACTTGAATCTTTGAGTAATGTTAGATCCCTTATTAATCATGCCTCCCAATATGGTTTCTTTGAAAACGTGTTACAAAAAAAAAATTGCACTTGCAGCTATGCTTTTGGAACATGGATACGTGGGAGAAGAGGAAGTCGCTGACAATTCAACTGCCAGCTGGAAAGGCGCCTGTTGGTGACACACAAGTGCAATTCTATTCTGATCAAACTCGGTTGTTGGTATGCCATGAGACTCAACTAGCACTATATGATGCTGCCAAAGCAGAATGCATTCGACAGGTATAGAACGTCTTGGCATGAGTTACTCTTGTTTGTATGCAACAAATCCCTGATTTGTTAAATAATCTTGCAGTGGATGCCGCAAGATGTACTGCCTGCACCAATAACATGTGCAGCATATTCCCCCAATAGTCAACTAGTCTATGCAGGTTTTACTGATGGCAATATTGGAGTATTTGATGCTGATAGTCTGAAATTAAGATGTCGTATTTCCATGTCAGTGTACTTGGCACAAGCATCCCCAAGCAGGTATTCCGAGCACTCAGTTATTCGTGGTTTATGAGGTGGCTTTACCACTAAATCCTATGGTCTTCTAAACCAACTTTGTCCTACTTTGTGACAGCCAAACTGTGTTCCCGCTAGCTCTTACAGCACATCTGCAGGAGCCATATCAGTTCGCCGTTGGACTGACAGATGGATCTGTTAAAGTTATAGAGCCCTCAGACGCTGAGGGGAAGTGGGGAGTTACAGTGCCTGTTGATAACGGAGCACAGAACGGCTGGACAGCAACATCTTCGTCTAACAATCCTGCTTCTTAATTAGCAGCTCCAGCGAGCAAGTCTATGTCTATTTCCTTGTATTGATTTGTATTCTATTTGTGTAGTATAGCGGACTTGTAGGTTGGTGATCCACATATGTGCCTCACCCAATGTGTGAGCAAATAGAGATCTAATGGTTAGGGCAAAAATTTATGTATATACATATGTTTTCCATTATACATGTGTTAATTATTTATTCAAATATATGGTTCCTTTCTTCTTTGCTCCAATTTTACGGTTTGCAATGTTTATGTGGACGTGTAGACCTTGGATGTCATTGTCAGGTAAACATAAGAGGCAGAAATTGAACTTTCTTCTTTGCTCCAATTTTACGGTTTGCAATGTTTATGTGGACGTGTAGACCTTGGATGTCATTGTCAGGTAAACATAATTTATGAGGCTCCGCAGGAGGAGACTTGTTCTTGTGATGTTCAGAAATAGGGTAGTGCTTATATAGTAGTTATCTAGTGGAAGTTCCTTGGTGCTTGGGAGTCTTTGAATGGTTTTCTATATGATAAGACCGGTATGGTTGATGCAGATGTTTTTGGATTCAACTGCTTCACTTGTCAAATGCTTTTATAGCTGATGAGATACTTCTATCAAAATTTGTCGGACGATCAAAAGTGCTTTCGATTCCGAAAGTGCTTTTAATGCTTCCAGAAACTCCTCCAAACAAGGTCCGACCCAGGTGGTGGTTGGAACATTTTAAATTAATGGGTTTTTGTCTATTTACCTCATTTCTAGGGATTTTTTTCTCACTAACCCTATTAATTTTTTTTAATTCCCTTTGATTCAATACACTCTAAGGGAGTATTCTCTAATACTCCATTAGTTTTTGATTTTTTTTTTTAAAAAAAATTTTAATACCATTTTACCCCTCAACCCTTTGTTACTTAGAGAGAGAGAGAGAGAGAGAGAGAGAGAGACAAAATGGAAGAGAGAGAAACCATAGGAGACTTCGCAGGAATCCGGTCACCGGCCACCGCCCACCGGACTTTTCTGAAAACCTCACCGAAAATGTTTATTGCCCCCAATAGACGTCTATTGCCCCCCAATAGACGTCTATAAGTCATGTATTGCCTCCCAATAGACGTCTATTACTCCCTAATAGACACATATTGCCTCTCAATAGAACTTTCGGTAGCTGGAATGAGAACTAATATTCCTAAAATTAGACAAGTAAAACTTTGATTAAAGAAAAAAGAAGAAGATTATATCAATTTAAAAACATCTATTGCCCTTCAATAGTCGTCTATTGCTCCCTAATAGACATTTAATTTTTTCTTCTTTCCTTCTGTCCCATTACTTAAAAAAAAAAAATGATCAGGGCACCCAGAAAATGCTCTGGGCACCCATCTCTTCCCACATGGCAGTCACTGGTGGAGAACCTGTTCTGCACAACTGAGGTCAACTCCCTAATCCTTCTTCCCTTCTCTTCGAGCACGTTTTGAGTCCGAGTAGCCCTAATTATGATCTCAGTGCGCGTCGGCGTAACCCTAACCTCAGTGCCGGAGTAGCTGTCCTCTGAGAGCTCCCTCATCAGAAGCTCGTTGAGCTAGACGAAGAAAACACCATCAGCGACGAACTGAGAAACACAAAAACAAAATTCAGATGAAAAGTTTTGGACCGGTTTTTCTTACTGTGGAGGAAGGAATAGGGAGGAGAGAAGGGATTTACCTTTCGCTTCTTGCTCATCTGGGTCGCCATTTTCGAATTGCGAAGCTACATATACGAGATTTGAAAATGCGGTGGCGGGAGCTCTGCAAACCCTAGGTTTGATTTGGTAGCACCACGTTTGGTGGCACCTGCTTCTTCCTCAAGATCTACGACAACCGAAGCGAGCTAGGCTCAAGCGACATCGCGAATGCTAGCGCCGGATTCGTGCCATGGATTTCCAGCGTTTCCTCCACCGTCGAAGGAACGGAGGCGATATGAGAGAGAGAGAGAGAGAGAGAGAGAGAGAGAGGGGGGGGGGGGGGGAAGAGGAGAGAGGAGAGAGAGAGAGAGAGTTCCGGCGTGAGAGAGAAGAGAGAGAGTTCGCGTGACAAAGAGGGGAGAGAGAGATAAGAGATGAGTGACATAAATTGTAATTTATTAATTAGGCTGAGCGTAAACTTGTCGTTTTATCTTAAATTGGGTAGTTGAGAATAAAAATATGTTGTTGGGGTAAGTGGGATAATTTTATTTAATTTTGGGACTTTGGGTCAAGGACCCTTAATTAATTATTGTTACTTATGAAGTCATGACGCCCATTATTTAGGTCACCATGAAATGGCAAAATGAACAGATCTTATTGTAGAAATCTGTTCGAGGCCAAATTCAATCAAATATTTCCAGACTAGAACATGTCACCTCATGGAGTTTTCCTGCCGATTCCATCTTCCGGAGTCCGGACTCCTCTCCTAGCATTATTGTAACCGAGCAAAAAACAAAAGGACAGCCCACATATGATGCTAGAGACACCCTACTTGGACGGTCCTAACTCCTAAAGTTGGGTCGAAGCCAACGATTAGTTCCAATCATGCCATGTGGTCTTGACCAAGAAATTATGTTATATAATTACACAGACAAAAATCTGAATCTCAGGCTTCTGGTTCTGGTATACATATAAATTCTGGGGTACTGTTCTTCATTTGGCTCTGCATGTGTTATTATTGTGCTCACTGACAGATGTCACTGTAGAAAGAAGTGGTTTTTAAGATGGCATGTGTGTCTCTGTGACTGTGTATTCCTTGGTCTTTCCAACAAGCAAGTGCTGTGTAACATGACAAACCCTAGCTTAAACCCTAAGTTCTTTTTGTTGTGAGATGTCTTAATTTGATCGATAGTATTGGAGGGTTTGTATTTTAGTGGTCAGTACAATGATTCAATGAATGAGTTCTGAAGAACTCTACAGATAACCTGTAGGGATAAGCTGTTTCATGTCATGTATAAATAATCAAAGAGCTATAAAATCTACTCAACCACCCAACCTAACAAGAAAAGAATGAAAAAAAGGTAATCAAGTTCATCTCCAAGGGGATATATATAATTATATATGGATGTAATCATTCAATTTTACATGGAAGATGAAAATCTTTTTCTCCTCGAAAACAATTATTGGAATAGGACTTTAAGAAAAGATAATTTTACTTCCTCACAACTACCATGCTTTAGCATCTGCAATAATGAGAAGCAAACGAAAGTTGCCCTAACTTATTGTTACCAATGACCCAACGTTTCAAACATGATGTTCGATCAGATGAGTCACTTCAAATTTGATAAAAATGAAACATTGTTTGGAGATGGTCTAAGATCGCTTTGATTTGATCAGGTTTTGGAAGTTGGTGGTAGTGTATCGGTATGGTGGTTGTGCGGATGCAGGTGGCCTGAGTTGGATTGAATTCATCAGCGGTGATGGTGGAGGATTTGATGATTTGAGCTTGACTAGCCAGCAGGGATTGGGGATCCGAGTCATCACTTCAGTTGTTGCCAAATTCTGATTGATAATCCAAGTCACCTTTGATTATGACCCAAATAACTGAATAAGGCTAGATGAACCAGCTCTAAATCTATAACCTATGAGACAGTTTTCAGGGACTGTGAGGGACAAGTGAATATGACAGTTGAAAATAAATGTGCAGTTTTAAGTTGTTATAATTTCTGTTTTTATATTTAATGTATGTGGTTGAGATGCATTTGTCCCTCACAGTCCCTTCAAACTGTTCCTTAGATGAGAAAATCTGATATATCAGAGCGATGCTCAGCTTTGAAATTAAAGTGTGAAGTTCGAGTTTTCGGTCACTTTCGGTTGCATATTCACATCTCGACCGTTCAGTTTTTAGGTCCTACTGTATAGATCATCTCTGCAAATTTTCAGCCAAATTAATTATCGTTAAGGTAACTCGCTTAAACCAATGGACGGACTGAATCTGTCAACCTGAACCTTTCTAGCTTTAAAGCAATTATCAATGCCTTAACAATCATCAATTTGGCTGAAAATTTACAGAGATGATCTATACACTAGTACCTAAAAACTAAACGGTCGAGATATGGATATGGGACCGAAAAGTGACCAAAATGACCCTAAAAGATTAATAAACTTTGAGAATTATTTAAATCACAAGGATAATTAAGACATTTACAAAATATAACGTTATGAATTTTGTTTTAAAGTACCCACAAGGCCACAACCCACTTTTCTCTTTCCCATTTTCTTTTCTCTGCAATAACCAACTATTTTCTTTCTTATTTTCTGAAAAAATAAATAATAATAACTTGCACATGCAGAGTATGTGTGGGGAAATACTAGTTTCATAATCTAAACCACTCATTTTCTAGTTACATACACACATATGAATTCTACAAAACAAAAAAATTTGAGTAAAAACAACAAGGACTTTATTGATTAAGTTAAACTATTACAATCAAAAGCTAAAGCATCCAAAATGCTTTCTGGAGCTTGGTCTATCCATACTTGAGTAGTATTGGATTCATAAGCAATGGCTGCTAACCTATGTGCCATAAAAAATTAGTCAAATCGGAAAAGTTTTAATCATTTGATTAACACAATGTTCGTTTTAATTTTATCTAACGGTTTATATTTTTTTACACAATTTTGAGGGACAAAATGATTAAGAATTTGGTTGATTTTTTGTAGACACAATTCTTGCATAAGAATCTAAAGGATCAATGGTTGAAATCATTGAATTAGGTCATATACTAGTGTAAAATAATAAAAATCTTCAAATTCTTAAAGTAAAGATGTCTTCTCTTGATCCTCCCTATATATATATATATATATATATATATATCAACTGATGTGACATAACCATTCACAAATTAGATACTTTCATTAAATATGCTACTACATTAAGGCGGATTCTAGGTACATAAAAAGATTGTTCACTTGACATTATTACTAACTCATTCTTTATTTTGGGTGTCTCTGCAATTTTGGGACTAGATTTGGCCCCCCAATTGTCATTGATTTTGGGTTTGGGACCTGGACTGATGGTATTTGTTTGGGAGATCGCTTACCAATATGTCTGTTGTTACCCTTAGAGCAAGTTCATCCATGGGTCAACAGGTTACCTACTATTCACTGCTTTTATGTGTATTTTCACTCTTTGGGTCACGGACACAGTGTATTTTGTGCCCTGGGTCTCCCTGTGTCACTTTCTGGGTCACCCTAGTGACCTACAAGCTGACCTGGATACCTAGTGACCCAGATCTTATTGGAAACTGTGCCCGTGACTTAGAGAGTGAAAATAAACACTAAAAAAATGAATAGTAGGTGACCTGGTGACCTAACGGGTGAAATTGCTCTTAGTCACCTTCGGTTTCTTTAGGTTACTTAGGTTCAATAATTTCTTCAGTTCTATGTAATATTCAATTTTATTTTTCTTGTAGGAATTGCATGATCATCCAAATCACTAGCTACGAGAATTATTAGAGCATCTTTAGCAGACTCTCTATTGTGGCTCCTTAGCTATTTTGGATAACATGTTTAGCTTTTTATCTATTTTAGCAACTGCACCAGACTCCTAAGTAGCCACTATTATAACTTTTAGCTATCCCGCTCATAAATATAGAGAGCGGGATGTGACTCTCTATAATTTAAAACATTCATTTTAAGTTATTTTATGTAATTTATAAATACATTTAAACTATTTAATATTCATTTAAAAATTAATATAAATTCAAAACTAGCTAAAATAGAGAGTATTGATGCAGACGTAATTCTAAAGTGGCCAGCTAAAATGACTTTTTAGCTAAAATTTGACTCAAAAATGACTAGCATTGCTAAATATGCTCTTACACAGCTGATTTTTTTTTTTAATAACACAGCTGATTTATAATCGACCACGATAAGTATGTTTCATAATTTTTTTTTTCTTTTCATAATATGTCCTCCATCCCCGTTTGTAATTTTTCTTTCAGTATTAATAAAATTCTGAGAGAGGACGCTGAGTTAGTCCTCCACTCGCTTCCCTAAAATAAAATAAAAAATATTATTGTTTAGTTTCAATGTTTTTGCTTTGTTTATTTCTCATTGCATTTTTGCATTGTTGGATTATAATCCATCTTATTTTTCAATATAGTGTTGTTATATTTCCTATTTTTATTTATTTTTGAACAATGTACGTTAGCTTTTCTATTAAGAAATGAAAAGATTAGCTAAAATATCTTTGACAGAAAATGATCAACAACCTTTTGTCTGCCAACTGTGATATCCCAAATATTCTCTTGAATTTAGAAACATGCGGCTACGTACGTTCATATCTGGATATTCACACTGCCCCACTTCCACATTTCTTAGAAGCTTGATCAACTTTACGGCGATGAACAGGAACTTATGCCTTTTTGGTGTCTAGTGTGATACTATAATACTCAGACTAATATGAAAGTTCGAAATCTTTGGTGCTTTTAGATTATTTTTATTAGTTTGCGATGAATATATATAAGCAAAATTAGTAGACACATATGTTGGCAAAACTTCCACGTCGAAAAGTTGGATCATCAAAAGCTTGCATTCAAAAGAAAATTGAATGAGCTTGGAGACAGCTAAAGAAGGAAACCCTACTAGGATATATGCTAATATTGGTTTGCAAAAGGGAGAGCATCTCAAAAGAACAATCTAGCTTAACCATATACGAAACTTCTCTTGGATTTGGTAACTTTGCATCTTTGATAGGTTATGCTACCCAAAACATAATTGGGTTTTAGCTGCATAGTTTATATGACTTACGTTGTCCACTTTCTTACGAGAACTTTCTTGAGACAAATTATTTCGTTGCTTTGACGTCTCGATAAAGAACTCTGTTTCACAATATTAATTCAGGCATTTGCAATGCGATATTGTGAACTTCATTATTATTATTATTATTATTATTATTATTTTAAAGGACCTTTTTTAAAACATTCTTAGCCACTTGGTGACCAACAGAACACCATTAAACAATTCTGTTGGTGAAGAAATATAGGTGAAGAGGAAGAAATTTCAAAGACATTTGTGGATTGCTAAATGTTTGAGTTTTAGTGTGTTAGCATGAACAAATTTTTTTTTTTATGGCAACGGAAGACTAATCCATTGATAAAATCATGACGACCTCATTCGGTCAAGCATGAAGGGTACAAATCACCCTCATATTACAATGCATGCTCATCAGAGAAACTGAAACTCAAAGAAAAAAAAAAACTAAAATCCAAAACAAAGAAACTACCAACAAAACAATAAACTAAAAAGCACGAACCCTATGGCTTCCAAAGTGTGACACCTTAATTTCTTTGACGCCTAAGACCCTTCTGGTGTGCGTCTCCAAAACCAATGAGGCCCCATCACACCCTAGTTAACATAGAGGATCATATCTTCCCCTACGCGGACTGGGAAACAGGCAAAGCTGCCTCTCCCTCAGGCATACTGCCATGACCCTCCTCGAATGAGGCCAAGGAAGAGCCTCTACTCACAGACACCACCTGCTTGAGCTTGTTGCTCTGTCCCCTAGGCCGACCCTTCTTCTTGTACACTTTGGGAGGCGACGTCACCTTCACCTCCACCAAACCATCGGAGGAGAATTCCAAACCAAGGTTTTCTAGTTGCAAAGTTGCCCGGACAAGAGCTAGGCCATGTTTAGCTCGCTTCCCAGCCTCAGTGTTCACCTCCTCCCTAGGGCGGTGCACCCCCACAACTGGACCAGAAACAGTCGTGCTCTCAGACCCAAGCAAAGCCACTAGCTCCGGGATGGGACGAATATGCACTTGTTTCTTCTTTAGTAAGTTAGGAACTTTGAATGTCGAAGGGAAGGAGAGAGAGGGCTGAGAGTTAGCCCTAAACACAATACCTGGGAGAGTCGTCCCCAAAACCTGCTGCGAGACTTCCTCCACCACAGTGTCAGTTTTTTATTCATCCTCCCTAGGGCACCACTGGCCCGCTGCCCACCGTGATTCAAAAGGGCACACAGTCTGCAACGTCCCAACAGTCGCTCATACCGGAAGCACAGCGTCAGAACATCAGTGGGAGAAACCCTAACCCTTCGATCCAGACGCACCGGATCATTGATGGAAAGAACAAGTCTAACTCGAGCTTCTCTACACCGAAGAGCCAAGCGATCCACTTCCAAGATCTCTCCAATCGTCCCTCCCACCAAACTGATCGTGGGTTCAGTTAAGATACCCTGTGGGATGCCCTGAAGCGAAACCCAAATCCAGAAGAAATCTAGCTTCACCTCAGCAATCTCCGAAAAGCCATCATAGTCATTCAGCAAAATCATAGCCCGTTGAAAACCCCATGGACCTCCCTTCTTCACCCTGGCAACATCACGTTCATGAGTGAACATAAAAAGATAGCGATCAGCCCGGGGTTGGACCTCCACCGTCCCCGTCAGCCTCCACATGGATCGAACTGCACTCCGGAACGAATCCAAAACCACCGCCCTACAAGTGTTGAGTTTCCCCACCAAGTAAAACCGGCGAGCAAGAAAATCCTTTCCCGGAACCCTAAGGTTCCTCAAGTCCACCGGTTCTTCACCCTCTATGAGCGACAGCTTGGTCGCTAACCTAGCAGTCATGGAGGCAATAGCAGCAGCCATGAAGCGGGACGCCGCACAACTCAAAAATAATCGAAAACCCTAACCCTAGCAGAGTGAGAGAGAAGGGGAGTAAAAGTCGCGGTATGTGTGTTAGCATGAACAATTCATTAGGCGTCAAACAACTTAAACACAAAATTGATCCGTCTTTAACACTTTTATTTTTATTTTTTTCCCTTTTATTACTTATTATGTATATAATTTTTTTTAAGATATTAAATTATGTTTTATCTCTTTCATCACACGACTAATTCAATCTATTGGATTACAGTACGTTAGACGTGACATAGCATGCCTGAATTTTAGTTGTGCAAACTTTATAGTGGTAGACAAGTGAAATTAAATCAAGCTAAAAGAAAAAAGACAAAAGAATAGCAGGCATAATTAGAATGGCACAACATTAGTACAACACACACACACAATTAAGGTGTGAGTCGTTGTTGATATTGTTAATGATACCTGATTCCGTTTCTCTAAGAAAAAAGAAAAAGAGGTTGGCATGTTATTCCTGCCGTGGGCTAAGAAGTGAGTGATTACGAAACCAGACCAAGTTAGATCCCAAACATGTCATGCTTGCAGTGGAAAAGAACCACAAAATTATGCAAATAACCAAGCAACTTTAGTGTCTAAGAAAACACGAAAAGACAAAGATTGAAATGCATGGTTTGAAACTCTTTCCTCTGTCTATGTCTTAATGTCCATCAACCCACAAATTAGAACAACTAAGCAATTCACTCATTTTCAATCTAGACTTGCTCATGGGAATACCCAAATCCAATCGAGTGTTTGAAGACTTAAGGAATAAGAAATTTTCCTATCATTTTAATCCATATGGGATACCAATCATAGAAGACAACTCGGGAAATAGTCAATTTTCTTTTTCTTTTGGAAACAACAAAAGAAAAATATCTAACAAAAAAAAATAACACATCAATATATTATATGTTAGTAAAAACAAAAAACATTATTAGAAAACTCATCTCTCAATCAATTATATGTTAGTAAAAACAAAAAACATTATTAGAAAAAAAAGGTTAATATAAAAAAATAGAAGTGTGCGGCTATTGCCACCATACTAACTACTTTGTTCATATGTTAGTAAAAACAAAAAATATTATTAGAAAAAAAAGGTTAAAATAAAAAATAAAAGTGTGCGGCTATTGCTACCATACTAACTATTTTGTTCCTCCTACAAATTTTTGATTTATTAAAAGGGTTTTTGTCTATTTACCCCATTTTTAGAGATTTTTTTCCCACTTACCCCATTAAGTTTTTACCTCATTAAGTTTTTTTAATTTCCTCTTACCCAAAACACTCTAAGGAGGTCTTCCCTAATACCTCATTAAGATTTTTTTTTTGTTTTTTAATTTTTTTTAATACCATTTTACCCTCACCCTTTTGTTACTTAGAGAGAGAGAGAGAGAGAGAATGGAAGAGAGAGAAACCATAGGAGACTTCGCTGGAGCCCGGTCACCGGCCGCCGAATTCCGGCCAACTTTCACAGGAACCCGATCACCTGTCGCCGGATTTCGGTCACTAGGCGCCAGAATCCTGTCACCTGCAGCCGCCCACCTGAATTTGCTGAAAACCTCACGGAAAAAGTTTTTTTGCCCCCAATAGACGTCTATTTCCCCCCAATAGATGACTATCAGCCATATATTGCACCCCAATAGACGTCTATTGCCCTCCAATAGAACTTTCGGTAGCTAGAATGAGAACTAATTTTCCTGAAATTAGACAAAAAAAACTTTGATTAAAAAAAACGAAGAGATTATATCAATTTAAAAACTTTTATTGGCCCCTAATATACATTTAAAACTTTTTGTCTTTTCCTTCTGTCCCGTTACTTAAAAAAAAAAAAAATATGATTTGGCCACCCAGAAAATGATTTGGGTACCCATGTCCTCTTCTCCCATCTTTCTGGCTGTAGACCCGGGACCGGAAGTAGTCTTCCGGCGAGGCAGGGTTCGTGGATGATGTCGCTGATGTCCTCCGGGAGCTCGAGCCCAAAGCCTCCTCAAAACCCGATTTGATTGCGCGACCTTGACCTCCTCCTCGACGACACCATCTCCACCGATTGGAAGCTCTGGCGACTGGATCATGCTGGGGACAACTTCGTGTGCTACTCGGAAACACCAGAATAGCTATGGCCGGACGTTTGGATCTGAGATGGCTTCGTTGGCTACTCGGAAACACCGGAACAGCCATGGCCGGACTTTTGGATCGGAGATGGTTGGACTCCGCTTCCTACTGCTGCCAGTCTACAGAGAGAGAGATATCGCCGGATTGGAGAGGAATGAGAGAGAGAGAGAGAGAGAGAGAGAGAGAGATGATGATGATGAGTGGCAGATGGTATTTTTTTTAATAGTAATATCGCCATTTTATTTTTAAAAAGGTTGGTGGGAATAAAAATCTCTTGCTGGGGTAAGGCCCCGTTTGGGATTGCTTCGCTTTAAAAAAAAATCAGCTTTTGTTCAAAATTTTAGATTTTATTGTGTTTGGTAAATAAATAAAAAAACAACTTTAATTGGAAGTTATAGGTCACTGACAGCAGATTTTAGAAGCAGCCCGGAGGTTGCTTTTAGAAGCTGTTGTAGATCAAAACATACTCTGCAGTTGTTTTATGTACTGACAACACTTTTAAAAATATTATTTATCAAACACGAAACTGTTTTAATTCACAGCTGATTATTCTCACAACACAGCAGCAACCGTTTTTTTTTTTTAAGTCACAGCAATCCCAAACTAGCCCTAAGTGGGATGATTTTTGCCAATTTTGGTGATTTGGGTCAAGGACCCATTAAAATACTAAAATACCCTAATAAGAAATTACAATAAATGACAATATCTTATTAAAAATTACACTTATTTTTTTTCTTATTATCCCTACATAATATGTACTTAAATTTGATTCTTAATTGTTTCATTCATCGTTAAACCTAGTGAGACTGATTGACTAAGACTTCATGAGATTGATTGAGATAGACGAGGAGGAAGTCAAAAACAACTGTGAGAGACGCGGAGGAAGCCAAATATTAAAAGAATTTGTGTTAAACCCTACATTTGAACCGAGTATATTGAGTGCTGCAAATTGGTGAACAAAGTAAACATGAAATTAAAAAAATATGTGTAGGGTGAACAAAGTAGCTAATAGGGTGACAATAGCTGCACCTAAAATAAAAATTCCAAAGAACTTATGATAGCATAGAGTGACTTCAGTTTTCTACAGAATCGGCCACAAAATCTTCTCTACAATGTAATCAAATGAAAAAAAAAATATCAGATCAGGTTTTCTTGAACAAATAAAACTTACAAGAAGAACAAAGAGAATGTTGTCAATCAAACTCTCAGTTCAAATGCCTCAAACTGTCAACTTTCTTCCACTACAATAAATTCCCCTAAGTTTTGCTACTGTATATCCAATTATCATTTTGGAAACAATATTTAAAAATAAAATGAAAATAAAAACTTTCTATCCCGCTCACACTCCTCTCTGTCTCATTGTAATTTAATTAATTCTCAAAATTTATTAATATTCTAGGGTTAATTCTGTCAAAATTTTAGATTTTGGCTAATAAAACCTCTTTTCTTAATAATAGTATAGATACTTCATAACTAAATACGATCGTTAGATGCAATAAAATTCATTAATTATATATACCGTGTACAATGTAGTTTTGTCAAGTATCACCTAACTACTATTAGCAGTGGTGTTTACCTGGTCAGTTGCTGACCAAATAATTTATGCTCAATAACCCTTAGATTTACATCCAGGGTGGAAAACAAAACATCTCAACTTAATAATAATTCTCTCTGCCATTGAATTTACATCCAAGGGTGGTTAAGCATTATTTTCTTGGTCAATAACTTAGCAGGTGAACATTTTCGACACTATTAGATGACACGACATAGTTTGTCTTGCAATAGAAGAATTTAACATTTCCAGAAAATGATTCCAAAATGTTATAAATGGAAATCATCAAAAGGTTTATTGGTCTTTTCAATTGTCAAATCTTGAAAAAAACTAGATTGACCCTTTAACAATACAAAGTATCACATGCTCGGAACATGGTAAAAATTCTCGAAATTTTTTGTTAAGATACTAATGAAATTTATTTAAAGAAAAACACAAATTAAAATGTGATAATGATTACTTATGACTGTTTTCAACCTAAAACAGAGATTTTTCATCAATTTTCAATCTATTTTTTTGGGGAGGATTCAGTATACCGACTTGCACTTGCACCGACATAAATGGATAGTTAGATTATATTAAATACACTCTTAGGTAATTAATAAAAATATTAATTATAAATATCAAAAATTGAGATCATCTTATAAGTATTGGGTCATTTACACCGTCGGTGCATAGAATAATTTCCATTTTTTGACACCTTTTCCTAACAAATTGAATTAATGGACAAGCTAGAATCTTTATATTAGATTTGGAAAGAAAAAGTTTCCAGCATCAAATTCAGGAATGTCCTAGTTAACAAGAAGTGTCATTACTCACCCACCAAATCTTACATTTTTATTTCATACAAAACCCAAAAAAAGACCAAAAAAAAAAAAAAATGGTTAACCAGAATATTTTTTAAAAGATGCCACGTGTCCTTGATATTGTTGTGTTATTTTCTGGCCAGTGATTGACGCTAGGCCAGGCTAGCATCTTTTGCCATGATTGACTGTGGGCCCCACCCTCGCTTACCCCCTCTGTCAACCCACATGCGGTCTCTATGCCCCATGCACTCCTTTCACTTATTTTATTCCTCTCCCTCACCCACGGGTTCACGCCCCCGTCCGTGCAACCTGCACCTCCGAGAGCTTAAACGGGTAATACTCCGTTCCAAAGGAGTTTGAACGCACTCGTCCAAATTCTCCCGTATGTTTAGTCAGTAATCGGGATTGCTCATTTTCTAAATCATCATACAAGTAACGTCATAGAAGAACGCAAATACATCATACATGATATATTTTATCGTTTTCCTGAATTAGATAAATAACGGTTCATAATAAAAAAAACATTACATATGATTAGATTACTAAATAATCTCTTATTCGATCAATGTGCCGGAGAGAAGACTATTCAAGACATGGGTTTGATCATATCATTACAGTGCATAGCAATGCAAATATGAGAGAGTTTAGATCAAAATCTGTAGGAAAATTTTTCAATGCACCGACAGTGCAAGTAAACCTACAAGACTAACATATCTCAACAGTTGATATATATAAGCAATATTTAAAAAAAAATAAAAAAATAACTTAATGTTATCTAACCATCAATTCGTATTAATGTAAGTGCACGTCAGTGCACTCAAATCTCTAAAGGTCGAGGCTCATTTGAACACAACTACTGTCCAACCTCAACAAGTGGCACCTCTCTGACACAACTCTCCATGAACACCTCGTGACATTATCACGGCTCTCCTTATTTTGTTTCTTTAGCCAATAGCTTTTCAACAACTGTAAGCAAACAAAGGCAGTATTACACCACCACTGCTTATCAAAAAATTTCCCCATTTTTTTATTTTTATTTTTTTAAAATCTCTATTTTTCTTCTCTTATTACAACGTAGTGTCTTCTTCTGCTTCTCTCTCTCTCTCTCTCTCCTGGTGAGGGCCGTTTCAAACAAAATTTGTCGGCGAGAGACGTTATTAATCATAATTCATTAACAGGGTAAATTATTTAATTACAATTTAGTGGGCAATTAAATAGCTTATTATATTTCCCTTTTTATTCTTTGTGCTTCACCTGCTCTGTTTGATCTGCATGAAGTGAGAAAGAGAGAGGGAGAGCTGGCATTTCTGTAGTGGCAAATTTCTTTTCCCCTTATGCCATTCAATTATTTTTCTTCCTCCCCATATATAATCATTTATGCTTTGTGTCATTTACACAATTAATGCCAATAACCCACATACTTACAATTCCAATAAGCCTTCTTCTTCTGCTTCTTCTTTTTGCTCTGTTTGTGGGTGCTGTTTCTTCTTCTTCTTCTTCTTCTCTTTTTTCCTCTGCTGCCAACTCTCTTTTTGGTCAGTGCTGCTGCTCAGAGCTTTGTTTGACTCATGAAGATGCTAGTAAGTACGTTTCTTTTTTCTGGGTTTTTTTAGTGTTTTTTGTCCCCTTTATACCAGTTTGGTATCCAAAGACTTGATCTTTTTGATTCAATTCTAGATTCAGGATTTGTTTTTCTTGATTCTGCTTGGTGGGTGTTGTGAATTGGAATACCCTTTTCGATTTTTGCTGTTTTTTTTTTTGGTTGAGCTTCTCTGAATCATGGTTAGAATTTGGTGTTAATTGCGGTTTTTCATCTTACTCTGCTTTTTTTTTAGTTCACTTCTGTAGTGTATACATTGATCATTTGATAATCTATCGAAATTGTTGAAATCTGGTGCTGATTGTTGGCTCAGTTGGTCTCAAGTGTTGCAACTTTGATCCTGTTGTGTACTTGTTCTGCTTTTAATTTGTGCATTAGTACTCGAGTGAATTTGTTTTTGATGAAATTCATCTGAGAACTAGTGGCTTTCTTGTTCTTGCATTTTCAGGTGGTATTGCTCTTGCTGCTGAGTTTGGGCGATGCTATTGGTGGAGAAGACGAGGAGAGGCCTTGTGATTCTAAACTGCAATTAAAACCAAGGCCGCATAGTGTTTCCATTTTGGAGTTTGGTGCTGTTGGAGATGGCAAGACATTGAACACTCTTGCTTTCCAGAATGCCATTTTCTATCTCAAGTCTTTTGCTGACAAGGGCGGTGCACAGCTTTACGTGCCGCCCGGAAGATGGCTTACCGGAAGTTTCAACCTTACGAGCCATCTCACACTGTTTTTGGAAAAGGGTGCTGTCATTCTTGGATCTCAGGTACTGTTATACTCCTCAACGAGACAGTGAAAAATACTTATGATAATGTGATTTTGCAATGTTAGCTTGTTCTTTTTGTAAATTAATGTTACTATGTTTTCTTGCCTAGGATCCACGCCCGGAAGATGGCTTACCGGAAGTTTCAACCTTACGAGCCATCTCACACTGTTTTTGGAAAAGGGTGCTGTCATTCTTGGATCTCAGGTACTGTTCTACTCCTCAACGAGACAGTGAAAAATACTTCTGATAATGTGGTTTTTGCAATGTTAGCTTGTTCTTTTTTTAAATTAATGTTACTATGTTTTCTTGCCTAGGATCCTTCTCATTGGGGTATTCTTGAACCCTTGCCCTCGTACGGTCGAGGGATTGAACTCCCAGGAGGGAGATATTGTAGCTTGATAAATGGATATATGTTACAGGATGTGGTCATAACAGGTATGCAGAACCTCCGAATTTGGCTTGCTGTTTTGACGTGTTATCCTATAGGTAACCTAATTCGCTATCTCTATTTACCACACTAGGTGATAATGGAACCATCAACGGTCAAGGATCAGTGTGGTGGGATTGGTTTAACTCTCATACTTTAAACCATAGCCGTCCTCATCTTATAGAGTTAGTTTCGTCTAAAGATGTTGTTGTTTCAAACCTCACATTTGTGAATTCTCCTGCATACAACATTCATCCAGTCTATTGCAGGTTTGTTAGCTAATGCATTATAGTTTAATCATTTCTCGGTTCAAGGAGATATTCATGTTTTATTAATGAATTCTGTGCAGTAATGTACATATTCACAACATCTCAGTCTCTGCTCCCCCGGAGTCCCCTTATACAGTCGGTATAGTCCCAGGTGTGACATCTCTTTGACTCCCTGCTTTAGAATTCTTGTTGAATTTATTGTTCAGGGGTTTTGAGAATCCAAAAGTTTGCTTGAAAGCATAGCCAGGTTTCAAGTATGTTTACATGTTTTTGCTTGTTATGGTGACACCTACAAAAACAAGTAGAAGTGTTAGCTAAACTTTGAGCCTCCTTCCCCAAGTCTCCTCTTTATTCTCCTGATCGAAAGGGCACATGTTCAAGTATCATTTTTGTTATGCGCATACTGTTTTACCGTTGGTGTTTGAAAAGAAACATGACATGAGAAGAATATATTTTGTCTCATATTTACCCTCTTTCGCTTTATTTTCAGATTCTTCTGACAATGTGTGCATACAAGATTGCAGCATTGGCATGGGTTATGATGCCATTGTCCTCAAGAGTGGTTGGGACGAGTATGGCATTGCCTATGGAAGACCAACCACAAATGTACACATCAGACGGGTCCAGCTACAATCGTCTTCTGGTTCTTCTCTTGCCTTTGGTAGTGAGATGTCCGGTGGCATTTCTAATGTGCTTGTGGAGCAGGTCCACCTATACAACTCACTTAGTGGCATTCAGTTTAGAACAACAAAGGGTAGAGGTGGTTATATCAAAGATATCGTAATTTCAGATGTCAAAATGGAAAACATCGACGTGGCATTTGGTGCGTCTGGTCAGTTTGGTTCCCATCCGGATGACAACTTCGATCCTAATGCCCTTCCAGTATTGGATCACATCAACTTACAGGATGTGATTGGTACCAACATCACTATTGCTGGAAAATTCTCTGGGATCAAGGAATCCCCCTTCACTTCCTTTTGTCTGTCCAATATCTCCTTGTCAATCAATTCTGGTTCTTCTACCAATTCTTGGGTATGTTCAAATGTTTCTGGCTCTTCTGAGTCTGTCTTCCCCGAACCATGTTCTGCCCTTAAGTCATCGTATTCAAATTCTTCCTCAGCCTGCTTTTCAATACAGACCTTGAATGGAACAGCCGTGGCATTATGATACCATTCATCCATACCCCAGATTTTTTCAGTCACAGTCTATAATGAGGGAAAGAACCAAAATTTTCTACCGCCATTTACAGTAAATTTAGATCACATTCTTTCCAATAAGACAGTACATGTTCAGATTATTCGTTTCTTCATCGACCTGTGTAGATTTGCACTCTTGCATGTTCCATTCTGCAGATTATTTGTACAGCTTCTTCATTTCTTCATTCATGTGTAAGCAAATTTTTGGTAGTGATGGTGTAAGAGGTCTTGGGATATATTTTGAGTACTGGTGCTTAAATTTAATTACTCTTTTTCCTTCGAAGTCTGGTGCGTGATGTTGATTCAACATGGTGATTAGTAAAAGTGAGAAAAGTGAAATGTCCTGTTTTTCGTACTCTAGCTTTGTGTGTGTTGTTATATCATTGTTTGTTGTTGGGATGCCAATCCAATTGAAACCGGGACCTAAGCCAGAATGGACCAGCTTGTTATATCATCAATAGTGAGTTTGACTTCAAATTGAAGCCATCTCAAAGTTGAACATGGAGGTACCTGGTTTATGGCCTTGATCAAACACTTTCATTGCCAGGCACAGGATCATGATGCAACTATTTAAGGACAACTATGTGTAAGGTAAAACTAGAAGCACAGAAAGGGGGAAGTGTACAAGGCAAGAAGAGCGTTAAAAAAAAAAAATCAGATAATAAGAATTTAAAAGTAAAACTCCTATAGTGCGATGTGTAAGTTGTAATTTAGTGATTAAGAATATTTACATTAAGTGATTAAACACAAAAATATGTGTTCAAATTTCCATTTTTTTTTTTTTTAATAGAAGTTGATTGATATTCAATAAATTAACAGCCAATTGGCCATAGCTTACAAAGGTTACATAAGTAGTCCGCAAGAAAATCCGGTAAAACCTATCCAAACTAAAGCAAACTAATTAAAATCAATGGGAAGCTCACATTTAAGCAAGCCTGCCCAAGCATAAGAAAGTTTTGCCTCCTACGGAAATAAATCATTCAACTAGCCCTCACTTGCCAGTCACGCAATTATGGTACAAGCAAGAAACTAGAAACGTCATAGAAGACTCATAGAAACCTAATCACACTCAAACATGCTTAAGACCCCAATCAAAGCAATTAAACAATAGCCAGCTCCTTCCCTGGCGAGTTGGAGCTGATATTTGCACCATCATTGTTACCTTCATTTTCTCATTCCTCAAAGTACGCTTATTCCTTTGTCCAACAGGACAACCTTTTTTCTTTGGAGCTGTCCCTAGCAAAATAATAAGAATTTAAAAGTAAAACTCCTATAGTGCGATGTGTAAGTTGTAATTTAGTGATTAAGAATATTTACATTAAGTGATTAAACACAAAAATATGTGTTCAAATTTCCATTTTTTTTTTTTGAATAGAAGTTGATTGATATTCAATAAATTAACAGCCAATTGGTCATAGCTTACAAAGCTTACATAAGTAGTCCGCAAGAAAATCCGGTAAAACCTATCCAAACTAAAGCAAACTAATTAAAATAAATGGGAAGCTCACATTTAAGCAAGCCTGCCCAAGCATAAGAAAGTTTTGCCTCCTACATTGCATGTTCCATTCTGCAGATTATTTGTACAGCTTCTTCATTTCTTCATTCATGTGTAAGCAAATTTTTGGTAGTGATGGTGTAAGAGGTCTTGGGATATATTTTGAGTACTGGTGCTTAAATTTAATTACTCTTTTTCCTTCGAAGTCTGGTGCGTGATGTTGATTCAACATGGTGATTAGTAAAAGTGAGAAAAGTGAAATGTCCTGTTTTTCGTACTCTAGCTTTGTGTGTGTTGTTATATCATTGTTTGTTGTTGGGATGCCAATCCAATTGAAACCGGGACCTAAGCCAGAATGGACCAGCTTGTTATATCATCAATAGTGAGTTTGACTTCAAATTGAAGCCATCTCAAAGTTGAACATGGAGGTACCTGGTTTATGGCCTTGATCAAACACTTTCATTGCCAGGCACAGGATCATGATGCAACTATTTAAGGACAACTATGTGTAAGGTAAAACTAGAAGCACAGAAAGGGGGAAGTGTACAAGGCAAGAAGAGCGTTAAAAAAAAAAAATCAGATAATAAGAATTTAAAAGTAAAACTCCTATAGTGCGATGTGTAAGTTGTAATTTAGTGATTAAGAATATTTACATTAAGTGATTAAACACAAAAATATGTGTTCAAATTTCCATTTTTTTTTTTTTTAATAGAAGTTGATTGATATTCAATAAATTAACAGCCAATTGGCCATAGCTTACAAAGGTTACATAAGTAGTCCGCAAGAAAATCCGGTAAAACCTATCCAAACTAAAGCAAACTAATTAAAATCAATGGGAAGCTCACATTTAAGCAAGCCTGCCCAAGCATAAGAAAGTTTTGCCTCCTACGGAAATAAATCATTCAACTAGCCCTCACTTGCCAGTCACGCAATTATGGTACAAGCAAGAAACTAGAAACGTCATAGAAGACTCATAGAAACCTAATCACACTCAAACATGCTTAAGACCCCAATCAAAGCAATTAAACAATAGCCAGCTCCTTCCCTGGCGAGTTGGAGCTGATATTTGCACCATCATTGTTACCTTCATTTTCTCATTCCTCAAAGTACGCTTATTCCTTTGTCCAACAGGACAACCTTTTTTCTTTGGAGCTGTCCCTAGCAAAATCGGAACCTCCACCAACTCACCAAGGTGAAATTCCGGAGGTATGAAAGCCAACCTAGGCTTAAAACTCTTCTTTTTCACACCCAAGGTAAGATGTTTTTCTGAATTTAGCCCAACAGCAAAGCCATTTATATTGGCTCCATCAGTAAAGTAGTCCGGCCCAGTCCCATGCAGCCCCGGCCCAAGGCTAAGCTGAGTAGTCCCAGTCAACCCTGATTCAAAATTAGGGTTTGCTGCCGAATTTTTCGGAACGCGTACAGAGCTCATCGCGGTCGGCGAACCCGATCCTAGCACCAGCGTTCCAGCCACTTCCGCCACCCCAGAAACCTCTGGCCCACCTAGTCCCACCGTCACCAGCATCTTTGACCCAGCAACCAACCCAGAAACCGCTGCTTTCGACGCCGCCAATCCACCTGGGTTTGTTTCCACCGCGTGGTCCGACACCGCTAGAGCCAGCGCAGCGCGCGCCTCCGCCTCCAATCTGTCGTCACATATACCCCCACCATGACTGAAAAAGCCACGAGCCGCACACATCCCATGACATTTTTCATACTAGAGTTCCACCAACACCGAGACCGTCGGAGAGAATTGAAAGGTCCGCCGTGCCCAAATCCTCCGCTGAACGTCCTGCACCACACGGATCCTCTGAATCGGATCCTTCCAGGCTTAAAACTCTTCTTTTTCACACCCAAGGTAAGATGTTTTTCTGAATTTAGCCCAACAGCAAGGCCATTTATATTGGCCCCATCAGTAAAGTAGTCCGGCCCAGTCCCATGCAGCCCCGGCCCAAGGCTAAGCTGAGCAGTCCCAGTCAACCCACCAGTCAACCCTGATTCAAAATTAGGGTTTGCCGCTGAATTTTCCGAAACGCGTACAGAGCTCATCGCGGTCAGCGAACCCGATCCTAGCACCAGCGTTCCAGCCACTTCCGCCACCCCAGAAACCTCTGGCGCACCTAGTCCCACCGTCACCAGCATCTTTGACCCAGCAACCAACCCAGAAACCGCTGCTTTCGATGCCGCCAATCCACCTGGGTTTGTTTCCACCGCGTGGTCAGACACCGCTAGAGCCAGCGCAACGCCCGCCTCCGCCTCCAATCTGTCGTCACATATACCCCCACCATGACTGAAAAAGCCACAAGCCGCACACAGCCCATGACATTTTTCATACTAGAGTTCCACCAACACCGAGACCGTCGGAGAGAATTGAAAGGTCCGCCGCGCCTAAATCCTCCGCTGAACGTCCTGCACCACACGGATCCTCTGAATCGGATCCTTCCGCTGCACCGCCCCCTGATCAACTCGAATGAAGGAACCCAACACTCGTCCAATTAAGGTTAAGGCCTTCTCGTTGCGCATAGCAATGCGCAACCCCTTCACCGCCACCCAAACCTCCAGGAGATGCAGTTGAGCCGCCCTGAGATCTGAAACGCCATCATAGTCTGCTTGCAGCAGCATAGAGTTGTTGTAGAACCATGGACTGACTGCTTGAGAGAATCTGATTCTTCACCTCACTATCCTTGAATTGGAAGACAAAGATATCCTCCTCCTGCCGGATCAGAACTCTCTCCTTCAACCCCCAAACGTTGGAGATCGCCGCCGAGAATGACGGGATCACCACTGTCTTCTTGGATAAAAGCCGACCACAAAGGTAGAAGAATGAATCATGGATTGCATTCTCTCCTCCAACAAGGCTCACAATGGCCTCCTCAGAAAGTGCATAAGGAGCCACCGTGTTCTCCTCCGCCATCACGCGGCAACTTGATCAATGGTACGGCTAGGGCAGAGAAACCCTAGCAGAGCAAAGTCGACGCTTGACGTCAAGTTATTGTGTTGGTTGCTCCTTCATTTTTGGAACCAAATGGCGGTGTGGGATTTTATTGTGTTCAAATCTCCTTTGTCCCAACTATTGCTCAAAATAAACAACGCATTCTATAGTATCTACCATATTAGATTGGATTAGGTCTTGCAACGTGAGCACAACACAGAGACATTCCACTCTCAAGTGAAAAAAGTATTTTACACTCAAAAAAGAAAAATTGAGGCTATGCAAATGTCGGATTTCATTTTGTGTTTTTGCGGGGTTATGGATTTGGACTAAATTGTACATTATGGTTTCATTTCATGTTTGGCTGGATTAAGAAGTTGGACTAAAATTGCAAATTATCACATTGCGGGTACTGAATTACCAAAATGCCAAAATTAAAACATTACGTCGTAAACAAATTGTCTAAAATATAGAGAAAATTTATGATACATGATACATCCACTCCATAATTACATCAATGGTAGACCAACTCCGTATAAACCAATAATAATAGTCTAGTTTCATACAGTTGTAGATTAGCTCGAGACCAAGCCGAGCCAATCTACCATTTTATCTGTCATAAGAAAATGGTAGATTTTATCGTCTCCAAACGCATAAAGTAGTAGACAAACCCGAACTATAGATCCTTGAATTGGAAGACAAAGATATCCTCCTCCTGCCGGATCAGAACTCTCTCCTTCAACCCCCAAACGTTGGAGATCGCCGCCGAGAATGACGGGATCACCACTGTCTTCTTGGATAAAAGCCGACCACAAAGGTAGAAGAATGAATCATGGATTGCATTCTCTCCTCCAACAAGGCTCACAATGGCCTCCTCAGAAAGTGCATAAGGAGCCACCGTGTTCTCCTCCGCCATCACGCGGCAACTTGATCAATGGTACGGCTAGGGCAGAGAAACCCTAGCAGAGCAAAGTCGACGCTTGACGTCGAGTTATTGTGTTGGTTGCTCCTTCATTTTTAGAACCGAATGGCGGTGTGGGATTTTTTTGTGTTCAAATCTCCTTTGTCCCAACTATTGCTCAAAATAAACAACGCATTCTATAGTATCTACCATATTAGATTGGATTAGGTCTTGCAACGTGAGCACAACACAGAGACATTCCACTCTCAAGTGAAAAAAGTATTTTACACTCAAAAAAGAAAAATTGAGGCTATGCAAATGTCGGATTTCATTTTGTGTTTTTGCGGGGTTATGGATTTGGACTAAATTGTACATTATGGTTTCATTTCATGTTTGGCTGGATTAAGAAGTTGGACTAAAATTGCAAATTATCACATTGCGGGTACTGAATTACCAAAATGCCAAAATTAAAACATTACGTCGTAAACAAATTGTCTAAAATATAGAGAAAATTTATGATACATGATACATCCACTCCATAATTACATCAATGGTAGACAAACTCCGTATAAACCAATAATAGTAGTCTAGTTTCATACAGTTGTAGATTAGTTCGAGACCAAGCCGAGCCAATCTACCATTTTATCTGTCATAAGAAAATGGTAGATTTTATCGTCTCCAAATGCATAAAGTAGTAGACGAACCCGAACTATAGGGACCATTCGTAGTCGGACAATGAAGCCCACAATTTGAAAGACACAGCCCACATCGAAACCAAGCCCATAATATAACGCCCTAAACCAGAACCAGACCTGTTTGCCGCCTTCACTTTTCAGCAGCTCAGCTAAACCCTCCCCCTCCCTGTCTTCTTGTTCTAGGGTTTAAGCACTGCAACTCGTACCCACCTCACTCTTATTCTCTCTTAGGTTTCAGAATGGCCCCGTCAAACATCAGAGACCTCTTGACGGCGTTTAATCCGTCGCTGGACTTGTTCGCCATTACTTCCGGCGACGGTCGAATCAAGGTACTTGAAATTACGAAGCTGGGTTTCTGAATCACATGGTTTTTTTTTTTTACTACATTATGGTTTCATTTCATGTTTGGCTGGATTAAGAAGTTGGACTAAAATTGCAAATTATCACATTGCGGGTACTGAATTACCAAAATGCCAAAATTAAAACATTACGTCGTAAACAAATTGTCTAAAATATAGAGAAAATTTATGATACATGATACATCCACTCCATAATTACATCAATGGTAGACAAACTCCGTATAAACCAATAATAGTAGTCTAGTTTCATACAGTTGTAGATTAGTTCGAGACCAAGCCGAGCCAATCTACCATTTTATCTGTCATAAGAAAATGGTAGATTTTATCGTCTCCAAATGCATAAAGTAGTAGACGAACCCGAACTATAGGGACCATTCGTAGTCGGACAATGAAGCCCACAATTTGAAAGACACAGCCCACATCGAAACCAAGCCCATAATATAACGCCCTAAACCAGAACCAGACCTGTTTGCCGCCTTCACTTTTCAGCAGCTCAGCTAAACCCTCCCCCTCCCTGTCTTCTTGTTCTAGGGTTTAAGCACTGCAACTCGTACCCACCTCACTCTTATTCTCTCTTAGGTTTCAGAATGGCCCCGTCAAACATCAGAGACCTCTTGACGGCGTTTAATCCGTCGCTGGACTTGTTCGCCATTACTTCCGGCGACGGTCGAATCAAGGTACTTGAAATTACGAAACGGGGTTTCTGAATCACATGGTTTTTTTTTTTTTAACTGTTAGATGTGGGATGCAGTGTTGTTTGGTCCGTAATTAAGTTGAATATGGTATTGTATTTATGTGACGAATTGTAACTAATGTTGTCCAAGAATTGACTTTTCATAAGTTTACAAGAGAACAGGAATATTGTTAGTGGTTTCAAGAATGTAGTTATGGGTTCCTTTGAAAGAACGTATAGTTGGCTGGTCAATACACATAGATGGGTAGGAAGCGTTTGTATTCAGGAACAAGTCTTATCCCTATCAATTGTGGTTTATGCAGTTCTTTCAAGTTCGTAAGTCTGAGGCTGGAGGAAATTGTAATTCAAAGTGTAATAGTTAATACTAAAGGACTGCAACAATGAATTCAGACAAGCCTAAAATTTGCAAAAGCTTTCTGGGAATCCAAATAAAGCTGCATTAATTGCTAGTTCTGACTTTTACTGTTTTGCTGATATTGCCTTGTGGGTGATCTTTTGCCTGTCCAGATGGGAAGATAATAGCTACTGCAGCTGCACAAATGAAGATATTGAATTTGTCTGACCACAAAAAGATACAGAAGTTTTCCGGTCATCCTGTGAGTGCTCTGCTTTTCTCAGTTGTTTATGTTTAAGTATGCTTTTCGTCTGAGTATGCTGTTGGTTTACTTTTATTCGTAAGAGTTTAAGCTGTTAGAAAGTAAACTAATTATTTGTAAAATTAAATAATAATTATTTTTTTAAATAAAAATATTAATTATATTCATTTTTGTTCAATAATATGTGTAAAATACGGAAAAAACATAAAAATCGTGTATAGTACGTGTATAATACTTTTGACTTCAAAGTACGGGAAATTTAACGAGTCCCTTTCAAAAATACGAAGTACGGAAGTATTTTTGAAAAAAATGTAAATACGTGTTCTATTCGCGTATAATATGAAAAATTACTAACTATGATCTCAACTATTCATTAGGGAGCTGTTCGCTGTATGATCTTCACTGAGAATGGGAAGTACATTCTCTCATCTGCAGTTGGTGAAAGGTATATTGCAGTATGGAATATAGATGGTGGGAAAAAGCAGTCAGCAAGTGCTGTTCTCGCAATGGAGCACCCTGCTGTGTTCCTTGATAGCAGGTGCATAGACAGTGGGGAAGTTGGTGATGCAGGTCTATATGTCTTAGCAATCTCAGAAGTTGGCGTTTGTTATTTTTGGTTTGGAAAGAATGCTGAAGAATTACGGAATGCCAAGCCTACAAAAATTTCAGTATCTTCTGAAGACAGTTTGTCTGAAACTCATAGGGGTTCACCTACAATATTTGCTGCAATTTTACAAGGAATTGCCAAATCAGCTTCCGGGCAGATATTTGTTGCTTCTGGATTACCAGTGAAGCCATCATTTCAAAAACTTTTGGTGCATTCTGGTACTGACATAAAGTTGAGTAGCTCCCGTGATGGGGTTCTTCTACCAATTAGTCAGTCTCTTGTCAAATCCAAGAGAGGCCAAGATGTACAAAATAGAGGTAAAACTTGATCATAACTAGTTTCCCCAATACCCAGAGTTTATGGAGATTCCTTGAACTTAATAACTAGATACTACTGCATTAGGGGGAAGATAACGAGTCATAACTTCTTGGTTTAGATGTCATACACCTCATAACTCTTTTATGTATATCCACTTATTTATTTTACATTTAAATCGGGTTTCTGATAAGATTTGGTGCTTTAAAATTCCCTTGCCTGAAAAGCAGTTAAATGTTTCAAAGTCCAAGTTAGTGCCGTTTACTTTTTATTCTGATTCTTGATTTTAATTGGAGAGCTGATTAGTTGTGTTTATGGTTCATCAGTTGTTGCATTAGATCGTGCAAATGCAGAAGATGCCCTACTTCCGATTCCAAAGATCTTTGATTCGCATGAAAAAAAGAAAAAGCATGAAAAATTGCGCTTTGACAAAGACGAAGTAATGGCCGATTTGGAGGACAGCAGGAGTCTCTCTGGCCCTGTGAAGACCAAAGGTAGGCTCTATGTTCTCCCAGGAATGCCACTGAAACTTTCATTTATGCCATATAAGTAATCCTATAATTAGTAACGATTTTGGTATAATGGCAGAAATATTAGTTTATACTTTTAGGCCAATCAACATGTGTAGTAGCTATATGTTATTTGACCTCTGGTCATTATGTGTTTATTTACTATCCTGTTGAAAAGTAGTGGCACAGAAGATATCTGATGATGGGCTTGATATTTTTGCTATGCTGGTATGTGCAGATGGCACGGTAGAATTTGAACTTGACACTGGAGCAATTTGCATGGAGGACCGGTTGAGATCATTAGGAATACTCAGTAAACTAGATGACCAAACAATCAAATCCACACTAAATTCTGCAGCATTTAAGAGTATTGACATTCAGACAAATATGCCACAAAAGAAGGTTTGCTTGACATATTTATTTGTGCATTTCAAGTTCAGTGCTTTGATGTCATACATTTTATATTTTTTCCTGTACTTCTTTGAGTTTTGTTCTCATCTAAATACTAATCATCTACCAGATGAGGGCAGCTGTACTGTCAATGGTACCTAGTGACACATACAAGTTATTGGGAGTTTTGGTGGCCATTTGGCAAACAAGGTTTGTTCTTGCTGTCATGATCTTGCGTAGGTTTTTCATCATATGCATGCATGCATGTGGATATGCGTATATGTATATACATATATATATATATATATATATTTTTTTTCCTTTTCTTTTTTACTTTTGAGGATGTGGCTATGTGTGCATCTGTGTGCGTGTTTTATAGATAAGTTCGTTATGTATGTTTTATACCCAGGTGTTAATTTGCCTTGTTGTTAGTATTAATTACTTTTTTATTCAATGTATTATGGTGAAAATTGACTAACTATGACTTGAGGTTTAATATTTCGTTTAAAGGTCTAGCAGTGGAAATTATGTACTTCCATGGATATACAGCATATTGGTAAATCACAGTCATTATGTCATGTCAGAAGAACCTGAGACCCAGGTGCTTAGTTCCTTGTTCAAGGTAAATACTATATTCCTATTTTCTTATTCTCCCTTATTTCATATCCTAAATGACATGTAACCTGTAGAGTTTCTTTTCTTTCTCTTCATACATGTGTAGTTCATTAGTATTGAAAAATGATTTGAATTTCTGGATAAATCTTTACCACAGCGCTGCTAGATGCCTGGTTTAGTAGCCTATGCATATGATGATACCATGACAAACTAACCTTTGACAGGACAAGCCAAAGCCTAGATGACTTCGTTGGTTACATTACCTGCGATGTCTTAAACTTTTGACCTTTACACCTAAATAAAATGACTTTCCACATAAATGCCCCTAGGTGGTTATGGTCTTTGGAATTGTTATTTGTCCTGAATCCAGAACTCTCAATTCCTCTTTAAAACCCCAACTCCATTTTATACTCGTGGTATAATATATTGGATGCAGTTCGAAATTGATGTTGTCCTCTTTGCAGGTCACCAAATCTAGAAAGGCAGCTATTCAGCCTTTATTACAATTATCCGGTCGTTTGCAGCTTGTAGTGGCACAGGTTGAGTGTCTCACATGCTCACATTAATTCAGTACTTTCGTCCAACTTTGTTGGTCTTTGATTGGAATGTTTGTATGCTTCTTACTAGATTGACAAGGCAACAAACACCGGAAATCAAATTTTATTGCATGAGGACCAGAAGGATGAAAGTGAAGATGAGGATGAAGATGTAAATGAAATTCACTTCAGGGAAGAAGATGATGACTCTGAAATAAGCAGTGACGATGAGCAGTAGTTGAATTTTGTGATAGGAGGTCAGCAAACTTTTTGTCATGATAATTTCCCTTTGTGTTGCATGTTATTATTATGATTCTTTCATTCTTAGTAATTTAGTAACTGTTTCTTTGGAGACGACTTGGTGGACCTACAGTTTTATTCTATAGTTTGATTGACTTTAGAGTACAATGAATTGATTTTACTAGGTTATTAGGTGTATGAAGATTCTGTTTCATTGTGGAGTAGATGTATGTTCTTTCTAATGTTGGAGGAATGACCCCACTATAATCCATTCCTTATTAGTTTCAAGTATTTGAATAGGGTACTTAATAACATGGAATACCACTTATTGGTTGGAGGTGGATATCATGGCTTTTGCTTATTTTGCATTTTTGGTTGATAAGTTGCAATTTTCTGTTGTACAAGGATTTAGGATAAAGAGGCTAGAAGTGGTGCAGCATTTTCAACATCTTCTTCAGCCGATCAACTGGTCTCTTGATGCAGCTAAGCTGGAAAATTTTAGTGCTCAAGGTCACAACCTGGGCTCCTGGCCATGCTTAACACCCGCAATTTTGTTTTGCTCCATTCCACCCCTCTTATCCTGGTGAAGAAGTTGATTTGCCCCAAGATATCAATTATAATGATCTCTTTGTAATTTATTGCATAACGTAGGTTTACCAGTGTATATCTTTGTGCATTGCGAAAAGCAATCAATTTTGTACAATGAACACTCACTTTTGCTGCCAATAGATTAGCGGCTATAGCCGCTGCTTGACACTTGTTAGAGCCCAAATATCACTACTTATGAAGAGTAATTGGCAGAGGTTTTTTTTTTTTTTTTTGGGACAAATTGTGGCAGGGTTGTTGATCATATATAGAGAGATTGAGTTATAAGAAAAGGGTATTGGAGGTGTTTGAATTTTGTTTTAGTATTTCTATACCTTACAAATCTCAAGCAAGTTATGCTTCCATGTTTGGTATGGTATATAGACCTGCATGGCTGCGCCTGCATCGTGCTGATTTTACCGATGTTTTAAAAAGTTGCAAGCTGGTTGGGCGATGACAAGTGCCTATGTGGGTTTTATTTGTTTTAATTTTTATAACACATAATTATATTACTAAGAAAATAATCAAAATATAAAGTAAAAATTGTTTTTTTTTTTTTGAGAAAAGTACCGCATTCCATTAATAACCAAATAACCACACCGGTTACAGCATCAACGAAACCAAAGTTACGGGACCATCACCACCAGTGACTTACATGAGCCAAAAAGACAAAACCCCTATCCAAATTTAACCCTTAACCAAACCTAACTATGGCGGTACAACCTCGCCATTAACATAAACAATGAACTGTTTTCACCCGTTCGGACACCGTGTCTAAAACAACCAGACCACGTGTAAGGGTGATTCACCGTCACGTTGATAGCCAGAAAGCACCGCCAGCAGACCAGACCAAAACCCTAACCCTCACTCACAAGAGGAGGGACTTATTCTTACCAAAACAACCACCGAAAACAAACTACAAAAAACAACATCAGAGAGGCCCAAGAATCAGGCCCAACCCAAAGACCACCACCCCCAGTAGAGGGCAAGCGCAGCAAGCAAAACCTCCAGTAGCCACCGAGCCCCAACGCCATCACGCCGTCGCCACGCGCCATAACATCGCCTCGCCAAAGCCCATCGCCGATGCTCCGCCCGGACACGCCACAAACAGCCCAGCACCAAGCTGACAATCCCACCCAGGTCCAAATGCAAGATCGACATGAGATCCCTCCGGGATCGGCACCGCCGCAATTAGATCTGGACAGGGACAGCCCAACCAGCCGGGACGATGACGTTAAGAAACACCGCCGGAGCCCCGAGATCCGCCGCTACACCAACCGCTACCATCACCCACAAACCGAGAAGGCCGATCGAGATCGATCTGCCAACACTGCAACGACAACCCAGCCACCAACCCAGAGCCACACCGTAGCCTTGGAACCCCTCCACAGCTTAGCCACAGCCTCCCCTCCCGGACCGGAACGCATCGATGGAGGAGCCATCGGCGTTTGGCCGGGAGAGAAAGCACTCCTTCGGGTTTCCTGTCTTTTTCTCTCGCGCGTGAGGCGCGTTCGATTGACCAAGTTATGATCTTATTTTTAACCGTGAAAGCGACTTGAGTAAAGTAAAAATTGGTTGAAAGTACTCAAAATAGAGAAAAAATGTTAAGCATACAATGAAACCATTAGTACTTAGAAATTAGAAATAAAAAAAATAAATAAAAAACATTTGCAAGTCTAAGTCTCTAACTCTTCTTCTCTATATCCTTCCAAGACTCACTCCATATCGGACTCAAACTCATAAGCCTCCTCATTTCCCTCCTCTTCCGTGTCCTCATCCGATACAAAATTTTCTTCATGAAGTTCTCTTACTTCCACATTTCTAGAACCTCTCCTAAGCTCTAAGACATTATCCACTCCTGATGCCTCTCCAACCATTTCACCCAACTCAACTTTTTCATCACCACCATCAACAATCCATCCTTGAGCCATACTAGCTTCATTAGCAAGTATTACATCAACTCCCCTCTCTTTCTCCCTTCTCTTTTTGTTGATGATCTTGGCATTGAATTGAACATAGATTAAATTGCTCAACCTTGTTGTATCTAGTCTATTCATTTTCTTTGTATGGATCTACATTAAAGAAAAAAATAAAGAAATATTAGTATATTTTGAGTTTTGATGCTAAGTTACTTATTATGTATTTAATTAAGAAACTACTTACCCCCTCAAAAGTGCTCCAATTTCTCTCACACCTAAATGAACTTGTTGTCAATGAGAGTATCCTTATAGCCATTCTTTGTAATTTGGGTGCATCATTTCCATAATTGGACCACCATCCAACTAGAGAAGCACAAAAAAATAATGACAATTAGTAAAACAAATATAATAACAACTAGTAATAAACAAAAAAAATAAAATAATGAATTGTAATTTTCACAAAATAATCTTACCCGGATCATAATTGTCATCATTGTTAGCACATCCCACCTTAGCCAAAACTCTTCCAAATCCACCCTTTTTGTTCATATACTTCCCCAACTCTATATTTGTCACAACACTTTGGGTCTCAATGTTATCGGGAAAGAACTTCTCAACACAAGTAAAGAATGCATCCATGACAACTTCATTATTTTGTATGCTTTGATCTTTGTAGGTGTAATAAGGGTTCAAGAGGTAAGCCACCAAATGTAATGGACTATCAAGTCGATCACGTGCTTTATCATCAATAATTTCAAGGATTGGACGATAGTTGACCTCTTGATTTTTGAATGCCTCTTTAATCTCTTCCTTTGCTTTAAGTAGCTCTCCATACACAAAGCCCATTGATGGCTTTTTATCCCCATAAACAAGCCGAAACACCTTAACTAAAGGAGCAACAACTTTCAAGTAAAGTGTTACCCCATTCCAAAAAGAGGCACTCAATATAGTGGCATATGCTGCTTTCCCCTTCATACTCATGGAATGTTTACAATCATCCCATTCATCACTAACAACCATAGCCCTTAACTCCCATTTTTTCTCCACCAAGCTTTGCAAACTTAGGAAAGAAGTTGCAAATCTAGTGACTCCCAGTCTCACTATGTCTCTTTTCTTTGTAAACTTCCTCATCAACGCCAATGTCTTGTGATGTGCATAAATGAAGATAGTGAAGACCTTTGCCTTCTCAATCACTCTCTTGAATCTAGGTTGGTTACCAATTCCTTGAAACATTAGGTTCAATGTGTGAGTGGCACATGAAGTCCAAAATATGTTTGGTCTCTTCAACTTCAACAAATCCCCCGCCATATTGTTAGAAGCATTGTCCATCACTACTTGAACCACATTTTGTGGCCCAACTTTTTTAATGTACTTGTCAACATATTCATAGATATATGACCCGGTGTGTGCTTCCGCCGAGTCTTCCTTAGAAGAAAGAAAAGTTGTGCCTTTCTTGCAATTAACACATAAATTCATTATACTTCTCTTTCGGTCGGTCCAAACATCGATCATAATTGAGCAACCATTCAAAGCCCACTCTTCTTCTTGCTTCTTGAGTGATTGTCTAGTCCTCTCAATCTCTTCCTTCAACAATGGCTCCCTTAATTGGTATTGGCTTGGAGGTCGGTAACCTGGTCCAAATTGACCAACCGCTTCTACAAATTTTTTGAAGCAATCATTATCGATGGTATGAAAAGGAATGCCGGTTTCATACACCCACCGAGCCAAATATTGATGCACACCATGTGTTCTTTCCTTCCAAATGGCATCATTGATGTTTTGTTGTCTCATCTTCTTGCTTCCATCTATCGAAGTATCGGGAGTGATTGTAGAAGCAAACTTATCCATAGGCCTAAGAAAGTGCGTCCTTTTTCTTGGTCCTTCAACATCTTCAACATTATGTGGAACATCATTTGAAAAACGCTTCAATGGTTTCTCCATTTCAGACATTGGATTAGATGCTTCGGAAGATGCGGTCATTTCCCCTAGTAATATAACATAATGACAATTGATTTTACTATAATCAACCATTCAGATATAATGTGTCATTCAAACAAATTCAGATTACAGAAAACATATATGAAATTAGAGAGATAAAAAAACTAAAAACTAAAAAATAATAATAATAATAAAACTGGAAAACTATGAACAATTGCATTAGTGCATAGGCTTAATTAAGAAAGGAAAAAAATTGAAATTAGCTGCCCAAGTGCCCATTATTGAATAAATTTTAAACAATCGTCAATTCAGACTATTCAGCAATTCATCAACCCATTAATCCAACCACTGTTCTAAAATCAAACCACTGAAACCAGAGATTTTTTTAGTATATCAGTATCCAACAATCGCCAATTCATTAATCCAGGAATATCAAATTAATTCATCATAACTTCAATTCATAAGGCAGTAGATAAAAGAGAGAGAAGGAGAAGGACTTACGGGTTACGATGAGAGAGAGGGAGCAGATTGGAGCAGTGGAGAGAGAAAGAGAGATGGCGACCGTCGATCGTCGAGGAGAGACTGAGACAGCGATGTGCTTTGGAGAGACGGCGATGTGCTTTGGAGTTCTAGGTTTTGAGAGGAAGTGAGGAAGACGGTCGAGATATGAATTCTAGATTTCGAGATATGGGTTTTCAATATTTGATGAGGAAAAAAAAAAAAACAAAGAAAATAAGCGCCCAGCGCCCAGACCGCCCAGGCCGCCTAGGCGGCCGCCTTTTAGAACATCCTACTGATCAGAGATTGTTGAATGCTGATCATTGTCAGTTTAGTTCTTGGACGGTTGGATTTAGTATTTGCTAAATATTTTCGTTCTTCTAAATGACACTGCTATTACTTTGTCCATCTTGAAGCACAAATACCTTTATGCATGCATGGTATCAGAATTTGCTATATGTGCTGGTTCAATCATGGTATATATCCATCGTTAATGTATGGGATCTTCGTCATTCTTACTCTGGATACTTAGGAACGAGTCACGACAGTTTGCAGTGTCTTTTTCAGTGTCCTTGAGAATCCGACTGTAGTCAACTCTCCTACGGGTTTTGGATGAGTCGAGGAATTAGAGTGGTTGACTATAAAATCCTCTTAGTCTTCTTTTGATTCTAGTTATTCCATTGCGCGCTTTGGTGCGTTTTGATGCAACTAAGATCGTCTTGATTCAACTACAGATATCTGTATGCATAAAAATTGTCTTGATTCTACATTTCGGCTTTTTGCAGAGTAGAGGAAGATTGTAGGTTTTATTTTAAAATGTTGTAGGTTTAGTTCTGCGTTGGAGAACCTACTAAAATGGTCATTTGTATGGCTTCTGATTAACAGTTGGTTATATGGGTCATCGTCCCATGGATTTGGTGTGTATATATATGGAGCATTGGTGTGTGTGTGTGTGTGTGTGTGTGTGTGTGGAGCACTAGTTAATTAAAGAGTCATCGTTTGAACCTTTTCCTTTCTTGAATCAGTAGAAACATTTGGCCTGGGAATGGAGTATTTCGGTTTAGGACCTTCTTTAGTAGGGAGAAGTTTGATTGTTTTAACAGATCGCTTCTGGGGAAACAAAACTTGGTTGGGAAAGGCCTTGCTACTTTTCAAGTGCAGAAGTCAAGAGTAGCTAATAATGAAGAAAAAGTATGGTTATATTTGAAAAATGAATGGTTGATAGTATGGTTCAAAAATATAGACGCTTTATAGAATTCTTTTACATAAAACTGAATTCCAGGCAGTACTCTGTATTAAGTCCCCCGAGTGGGATTTAGGATCAATTCTCTCTTCTCTTACAAGCTTAGAATCTCATTCCTCCCCCTAACATCATCACATGATTATTAGAAAATATATCTTGCCACCAAATGATACATCTTTATAGGCCAATATATTCTCCATTAACTTTCCCGCCTGCGATTCTTTAGCGCCCGCCTTCAGCACCAATCTCTCTGTCTACATTACAGCACACGCATTCGGATTTTCGTCGCTAAAAATCGACGTGATGTTGCCATTTCCATTTCCATTGCTGATATTGTGATACGGTTGATCCTCATTGTAGTGGTGGTATTGGCTGATCCTACTGTAATGCGTCTGTTGTGGTGGGGGTGGCTGAACATACTCATATTCAGTGACATAAGGTGATGGCCTGTATGTGTTGTAGCTATGTGTCACATAGACCGGTGGTGTATGGACTGGAACCTGAGCTGGAGCCGGAGCCGGAGCTGGAGCAGGGGCCGGAGCCGGGGCGGGGGGAGGAGTTGGTTCCGGTGGAGGTCCTTGACTATTATGGTATCTGTTATAGTAGCCGGGGTAGCCATTAGGGTAGCCGTATCTGTAGCCATAATCAGGTGGGTGGTGGTATATGGTATGAACTTCCCCAACTTCTCTTGGCCTGTGGTGGTACACCGGATGTTGTTGGCCTAGATTGGTCTCAGCAGCCACAGGTGTTGGTAGTGCCTCTGGTTGTGGATGTTCCGGTGGTGGCGGATCCTTTGGTGGCTCGGCTGGTGGGGCAGCTTCAGGTGGTGGAGCTGGTTCGGCTGGTGGATGAGGTGATTCTGTTGGAGGAAGGTTTGCTGCATCGGGAGGTGGTGCTGCGGCACCTTCGGGGGGTTGTTCTGCTGGAGGAGAAGCAGGCTCTGTTGGTTGTTCTATATGGGAACATATGGTGGCAATCTTCCTCGTCTTTTTAATGGCTTTTACTATCTTCTCTGGATCCGCCCACCCTATTATTGTTAACTTTTGCTGAGAGAAGTCAATGTAGAGATCATATATACCTGTTTGAAAAAAGAGAGACTTAGTTCATCAAAATTAGAAAGAAAAGAAGAAGGCCTGGATTTTAGTGTAAAGATCATGAATTCCTACCGTTGATGCCATGTAGTGCTTTCTTAATCTTCTGTACACACCCATTACAATCCATCCGAACATGTATCTCGGTAATCCGAGGTTTCTGCATTCGACAAAGAAACTATCTGGTTAGAGATTAATGTTGATACATATGTAATATGCTAGACGTATTTGGAACCATGCATGCATACCTCTAATTCTGGAACCATAGCTGGAGAAGAGAAAAGAAGCCAGGAAATGTGATGAGGAGGGTGGAGAGTATGAATGAAGAATCAATAGGTGGCATTTTATTTGCATGCACAGGTAAGAAGGAATAATTGAAAGGCAAAAGATGTGGGACATGAAAGGAATCATTCAACCTTTTTTCTCACACAAATAGTAATGTTGCAGCTTGATTAGCCTCTCCACAAATCATTTTCAAATCTTAAAGGGAACGAGGGAGGGTCGGTTTTGTATGGAATGTTGATGAGGCCAAAGAGAATTTGCTTTAAGGTGGATGGACGTCTATAATTGAAGGATGTCTTTGAGCTCATTAGGATATCCCAAACCGACGCTTGAAAAGAATTGAACTGAGATAAATTTTGTTTACATTATTATTTCAATCTGTGGTTGTGGGTGGCTTTTGAGGTTGAAAGAGATCCACTATTGTGGAATCCTTTTGTCACAAGAAAGATCAATATACACGTATGAAAATTGTGTCCAGGGAGGGTTGGAAGGCATATAACCCTCCTTCCATTTTAGTCATAAAGGGTGATACAGATTGGAATTCAGATTCTTTCAGACAACGACGAGTGTGCACAAAAGCTTTTCATGAGGTAAGACCAACAGTACTCGCCAAAACTAATATATAATAAGCGGTGCTTTACTTTAGCATTGTATCAAGCTGGCAAGAATTTGGTTGGATGTTTTGGCTTGATTTACATTGTCGACTTATTTTGTGATAGCTTAACCTTTTGGGATTCAGTAGTTATATGTATGGTATAGCCGTAATTATTCACAGAAGGTTTGAGATTTTCAAGTTCTGCCTCCCACTTATCATCACTAATAGGAAATCAGAAAATTTAGCATGTTAACTTGCAGGGTAGGGCTGCGCCTAAACTACATTTGTCTGTCTTCGCGTGAAGGAGGGGAGGACTTAGTTAGGCATATTTAACAACTTAACAAGTACTTGATTGAGTATTACAGGACATCTTGTGGTTGATGATTCCGCATACTGAATAAATTGCTTGATGCTTTTGAGTTTCAATTTCAGCCATTCTTTATTAGTCTAAAAAGAAAAGCAATACTGCAATGTAATTGGGGCTGGACCAGACTAGCCAGCTCAAACAATCCAGCACCTTCCAAATATCAAGGGGAATTCATATAACTAATCATGTATTAATTTCTTATTAAGTTACTGCATTTTGACCAAAAAGGAGGGTTGTTGTCAAATTGAATCTGTTTAATTTGTTATGGTAACAGGGGTGGATCTAGGAATGAAATCTTGGGCGGGCTGGATTTCTTAAACAAAAAAAATCTCGACGGTGCGAGAGATTTTAGCAACTTTAATAATGGACTCAAGCTTTTGCCATTCACTTTGTGTTCCAGTTCGTAGTTCCAATTCATAATTATTTCAATCTGTGGTTGTGGGTGGCTTTTGAGGTTGAAAGAGATCCACTATTGTGGAATCCTTTTGTCACAAGAAAGATCAATATACACGTATGAAAATTGTGTCCAGGGAGGGTTGGAAGGCATATAACCCTCCTTCCATTTTAGTCATAAAGGGTGATACAGATTGGAATTCAGATTCTTTCAGACAACGACGAGTGTGCACAAAAGCTTTTCATGAGGTAAGACCAACAGTACTCGCCAAAACTAATATATAATAAGCGGTGCTTTACTTTAGCATTGTATCAAGCTGGCAAGAATTTGGTTGGATGTTTTGGCTTGATTTACATTGTCGACTTATTTTGTGATAGCTTAACCTTTTAGGATTCAGTAGTTATATGTATGGTATAGCCGTAATTATTCACAGAAGGTTTGAGATTTTCAAGTTCTGCCTCCCACTTATCATCACTAATAGGAAATCAGAAAATTTAGCATGTTAACTTGCAGGGTAGGGCTGCGCCTAAGCTACATTTGTCTGTCTTCGCGTGAAGGAGGGGAGGACTTAGTTAGGCATATTTAACAACTTAACAAGTACTTGATTGAGTATTACAGGACATCTTGTGGTTGATGATTCCGCTTACTGAATAAATTGCTTGATGCTTTTGAGTTTCAATTTCAGCCATTCTTTATTAGTCTAAAAAGAAAAGCAATACTGCAATGTTATTGGGGCTGGACCAGACTAGCCAGCTCAAACAATCCAGCACCTTCCAAACATCAAGGGGAATTCATATAACTAATCATGTATTAATTTCTTATTAAGTTACTGCATTTTGACCAAAAAGGCGGGTTGTTGTCAAATTGAATCTGTTTAATTTGTTATGGTAATGAGGTTCAGGAGTAGAACTTTTAGATCTTCACTTGTAAAGTTGATTACTGTTTGTTTTTGGACAAGGGTGGCATGGGAAGATTTAGACCTCACAGCAGGCCAAAATCTACAAAAATAAAAAGAGGGGAAAGAAAGAGAATGCCATTGTTGTTTTAAGTGTATCTTGCTGGTCCTGCTTAGATTATATTTCATGCAGATAATTTGGTTCTGGTATTTTTCTATTTGAGGTTGCCTTTAAGTTTTAATTAAAAGGACTACCAAGCAACTTGAGCGTGCAAATAAAAGAAAACCCCATAAAGCTTCTTGACCAAAATCTAAAAGCTCAAAGTAATGTGTACGTACATTCTTTCTTATTGAACATAAAGATTGAAGCAGGAAAGATTTTCAGGACCTTAAAGAATATACAGGCTGGTTGGCTTATAGATTGAAGAAAAAATTGACTAGTTACGGAGTCGATGAATTTGCACGCAAACTTGAAAATGACGTCCATTTCCCCAATGAAAGAAGAAAACTGACTAGCTTTTCATGCTTTGTTATGTAAGAATAAGTAGTATTACAATGGGTTTGGGAATTTTCTTGGGAGTTTTCCACTTATATGTGCTTGACTTTTAGTCCTAATCGTGTATTATGATTTTAAGAGAATGTGACATAAGAAAAAATGAATTCATATAATATTTGCCTGTGTGAAGTCAATAAGGGTTCACAAAATCGAGTCCTAAACAATACAGTTGCTGTGAATCTGTGATATATGCTTGTATGTGTATATTTGTAACTATATGAAAGCTGGAGGGTCAATCAAATGATTGATGATGAAGACCCAATTCAAGAATAAACATTTGGGTTCTCTAAGAGGTAGGCTTCAACGACTTTGTAAATTCCCATAGCACTATTCTTTCCTGCTATAATCTCCTCTTCTTTGACCTCAAACTCTCCAATGGAGTTGTAATTACTTGTCATCTTGCATATAGAGCTCCCATCACTAGCTGCCTCAAACTTGACCTCGTAAGCAATAGACTCAAGCTTGTCCCCTAATGCATCTCCCTCAATCATAGTGTACTTGCACACGAAATTGTCCTGGTCGAGTTCATCGATTCTGTGCTTGACGTATTTGAAATGGCTACCTACATTATTGTAACACCAAACAGAACTTTCATCAGTGGAAGAAATTAAAATAGGAGAAACTGCAGAGTAGTAGTAGCTAATAGCTAGAATAATGTATGTTCCTAACCTTCTGTGAAGTTGACTTGTTCAATGCTTCCTGCTCCGCCATCTCCTTGAGTTACTTCAACGCTTGCTATGAATTGGGGCAACAGCTTTGGGATCAAGTTTTTGGAGTCTATGATCAAAGCCTTGAACATGCGCGATGGGGCAATCGGGCACAAGAACTCCTGTGAAACGCTTGTCACACCCATGATATGTAGACTAATTGTAAAAGGAAGATCTAGTTGACAAACCTTGATTATATATAGGAACCGGTGGAAACTAACCAGTGCAGTACATATATATACAGATGGAAATCCAATTTAAAAAGAATTTTCAAAGTTTTGATCATAGACTTGGAGCTACGTAGTCATAATAGAATGGTTTTCAAGGGTTTCAAAGTTTTTTGGCCGCTTAGTTGGAACTTGGACTTATTAGTTCAAACTTCAAAGATACTGCTAAAGAAAATACATGCTTTGATGTCTATAAACACATGGGCGGCGCTTACTAGCAACAGTAGCATCCTGGGTAGTGGGTACTAGGTATTATGAGGTTCAAGTTTTCAAACTCATTTTTTATATGACCCTTTGAACAAATTTCAGGCACTGGATGGATGAAGGCTAATATCGTTGTGATAAAGTTGAGAGGAATTATCATGCAACACTCGGAGAGTTTCTAATGAGGACTTCATGAGGACTTTCTAATCAATAATTGGGAGATCTAGTTTTCAATTCCATTACGGCAAATCAACCAGTAGATGTTTATGTATGTATCAGTAGATTACTTATAAAAAATTTCTTCTAAACTGCTAATCGTTAAGGTACCGAACTAGATCAAATCAATAGATGAACCAAATTTGTCAAGCCTAAACCATTCATGTTCATAAATTATAAATCACGATTATAAATATCTTAATAACTTTCAATTTGGTTGAAAAATTGCATAAATGATTTATAAATGAATATCTAAACATCTAACGGTTGATTTGTGGAAATGTGATTGAAAAGTAGGTTTCACAAGAAAGTCCTCATAAAGCCCTCATTTTAGTAGTTCTTATTAGAAACTCTTCCATGCAACACTACTGGGTGAAAGAATCACATGACATCATGCAATTATAACAATATGATGAGGCACTCTTTTTATATATGCACCGAGTTATTGCTTGTAATTGCTAAATATATGCTAATCTTGCTTGTTCCGAAGCGTAGGTAGAGTGGGTACGTTAATGTTTATCTATAGTAGTTCTTATTAGAAACTCTTCCATGCAACACTACTGGGTGAAAGAATCACGTGACATCATGCAATTATAACAATACGATGAGGCACTCTTTTTATTGCTTGTAATTGCTAAATATATGCTAATCTTGCTTGCTCCGAAGCGTAGGTAGAGTGGGTACGTTATTGTTTATCTAAGGAGGGTGTATTGTATTTGGATTTGTGCATACTTTTTTTAAATGACAGACTTTTTAAAAAGTCCACAGACTCTTTAAAATGTCCACAGACTCTTTAAAAAGTTGATAGACTATTATTGATTTCTTAAAACCATTGATTTTAGCAACAGACTTTTATTGATTCATGAAAATCTATATATTTTATTATGAATGACTTCTACAGATTTCCTAGCATGTACAAAATATAAAAACAAAAAACAAAACTAATGCAGCCCAAACACAAAACAAGATAATAACTCGTTGTCTCTTCAATGAAGAGTTAATAGAAATTGGCTTAAATGAATGATTGTTACTCTGTTTAGCTAGTTTGTTCTCATTCCTAATCTCCCAACAACATAAAGATACAATATAGATCACTTGATGTTTATGGTTAATTATTCTAATCAATTTTGCTTTCACTGATTAACATATATCATAACAATATTGGTCAATGTCTTGATCTATAATCAATCAATTGAAATTCAATTGTTCAACCTTTCTTTGAACCATAATATAAATTCAAATCGATGAAAATAATTAATAAGATAAAATTTAGTATGTCATAGCAACATTGTTCAAGATTTTAGGGGTAGACCACAATATTTGGGTTTTAGGGTTTCATAAATCATTTTTATTGCAATTGGGGTTCGAAGTATCGCAATTGAAAAAAAAAATCACATTCAACGACTACAATGAACAATGTTGCTATGA
>BDJD01003666.1:252123-342079 GCA_002564525.1 Rosa multiflora | reverse complement strand
CCCTGTCCTCAGAGCACTACATCTCGGTTATTATTTAACCGGGGTTCTTCGGACCAAGTTATCGTATTTCCACACACACCTCAATGTCACACCATTCCATATATATATATCGACGTAAATATATATATACGTAATCATCCGCTCAGGGCTAATCACTAATACCAACTATAATTCACACAAGAAAATCAGGAAATTCATTTTTGTATAATTAAAACATTTTACTTACCTATGGACCGTAGTTGATCAAGTCCATACGAGTTAAAACAAATATTTATCCCATAAATATTTTCACACAATTACTACAGAAAATAAAGTAATTAAAGGTACTCGGTTCGTAAGATGAACCACGTGAGGTTTACTCACCTCTAATCCCGCTGCGTCTTCTTAACAGCCCAATCAACGATTCACCATCGTCCGCCAAATCAATCTATTGATCACCTAATCCAATGCGATCTTAACTTAGCCAAAAACTCAAAGATATAAATAAACGACGATCCAACGGTCGGATCGAAATTAAACGATGATCCAACGGTCGGATCCTCGTAATTCGATAATCGAAACCCTAAACTTCAGGAATGCATAATTAATTCCAAGTTTCTCCAAAAATTACCAAACTTCACATACAAGCTCTACAATATTTATGTGATTTAACTAACTAAATAAAAACAGAAATTTAATCACTGTTCATACACCGCACTATTCACCGTCGTACTGTTCATGCGGCAACACTGTTCATGCGGCGGCCAACTCCTCCTCCGGCCACCAAATTTCATCCACAACATCATCTCAACATTTCCAATAACTTTCTCAACTGTGACAAAGTCAGAAAATACATTGAAATGGCCGAACAATTAAGCACATCGAAGTACAGTGAAATTTTCCAATTATGCTTTCTTCCTCCACAGTGGCGGAACCACTGTTCGGTCTGCAGGGGTTCGGACCCCCCCTAAGACATAAGCTGATAAGCTAATTAATCAATGATTTCAATGAAATCATATATACCTTGCACAATCTTACCCAATTGGACCCCCCCCTTCAGTCTTCTTATGTAGTCATAAATTATAATTATATATTAAATACATAAATCTAAAACGTATGATGAACAAGAAACTCAAAAGTATATTGTAATACAAGAGATCGAAATGTTAATTAAATCTGATAATTATGTACTTACTAAAAAAATACTTTTCATTAAGTATTTACTAAAATTTAAAAGAATTCGATTAGTGAGATTAAGTCTATATAGGAAACAAATCAAAAATGTATAAAGAATGGACGTCGCATGAACCTTAAGTGTTAAGAGGACATTAATGTTTTGTATATATCTACATTATGTATATATATATGGTTTATTTTCTTAATGAGATTACGCAATATACGTCGAGTGCTTAACTTTGTTTAGTGTTTGTTTTTTTTTTTTTTTTTACTTCTTATTTTGGACCCCCCCAAGTTACAAATCCTGGTTCCGCCACTGTGTAGAACATATATTTACAAAGAACTTTGAATGAGTAAAATAGAACATTATTAAAGTTCAAACAGAAAGTGACTGAATTAGTATTTTACATTCCAAGTTAGAGTCTAAGTTTTTAATTAATATACCAATTGCAATAAAAAACCATTTGGTATTTACTATTTTTAAGGATGTGGTATATGTATATGTGGTATTCAAATCAATTGTCATGTAATTAATTTATTTTTATTTATTTATAGTAAATAAGCGGAATTGTAGAAACAATGTAAAATAATGCAAAAGTGAAGCAAATTGAAGTTTCGATAAAATGACAAATTCTCAACGTGGTCAACTATACCAATACCAAAAAAGAAAAGAAAAACATTGATTTCATTGGATAATGATTAATTAATCATTGAAGTGTAACATCAGTGCCATCATCACGTGAGATGTGCAGCAATTAAACATTATGTTTAATTAAATTAACCAATTAAGTGATGACACAAGGAAATCTATTACCTTGCTACTCTTGCACGCCAGACCATTTCTCTGTTTTTTTTGGCACCAATCAGGTGCTGACACGTTTCCCATCACCTTATCTCTTCCAACAAACACCGACGACAATTTAAAAAAGGGTTAAAAAAGGGAGAGACGTCTCTACCACCATTCTTCCGTTTATTTTTGTTTGTCTTTTCCTCACTTCTCCACCACAAAACTTCATCAATTCTACAAATTCAAAGGGAAAGCCTAAACGTCAAGAGCTTCCATTCTAAAAAAAATAAAAAATTAAATTAAATAAATAAATAAATAATAATAATAAAAACATCAAGAGCTTCATCACTATTAAATTTAGATAACAATGGGGAGCCATAAATCAATGCTAGCCATAACTGCTCTATAGCAATTTGTGGTTTGTTCTTGTTACTCTCTAATTCTTTTCACCTTTTCCTCTTTAAGTTATGTATATTGATGTTAGTTTAATGATGGATAGTGAATAGTTTTATTGTTGGGGGCTAGAGTTGTGTGCTCTAGTCCAAATCTTGTGTAAAATATGTTTAATTTAATGTAATGATGCAGTTTTCATATAATGGATGCTTATATCAATTTTTGTTGGGTTAAAATGCATGTCTAGGAGCCTCTTCAACTCTAAGGTGTGTATTTTGAGCATGTCTAGGATCGATGGAGTTTCTAATTCCTAAGCTAGAAACTCTCAATTTCGTATTCGAGGGGTTATAAGCATGGTGATTTACATCCGTTACGTGATTGGGCGGACGGATCGCTTAGTAGTCTAATTCCTTGATCTCTAGGCCTCTTGATATGAGATAGTGACCCTTGAACCGGCTCTAATTCATGTCAAGTGAGTTCCTACGACATTTGGACCGGAGTAGGAGTACAATGAAAGGGAATTTTGGTCCTTGAGCCTTGAACCGCCTTGGATACAACTACCGCCAAAGTAGGAAATTTGTATATACATTAAATTAGCTTCCGACACATGAAATTTGGGTGAAGGAACCTCCCTAGCACCCGACATTCTCATTTATATTGTTTACACTTTCTTTAGTTTCTTTGCATTTTTAGTAATCACTTTACATTTTATTACTTTTTTGTTCAGTTCAAATCAACTCTCAACCATTGAATTCATTGACTCATTTATGTATATCCATCTTGAGGCTACATGTTAGTGACTTTGAATGGGCTTGGTGTGAACTAAGCCGAGCATTGCCAAGGCTTGGTGCCTTGATTGTTTATTGTTTTTATATAATTTTATATTTTATTGTATGCATTCGAGTTGTCCTAGAGTCAATTACCTCGGTTAGGTCTAACACCTAATCCCCGAGGTGTGATAAACTAAGGTCCAAATATTTCCCATACTTGACACGATCCGTACGCTTGCGAGAGTTTATGAACCATGTTGCTTCACCAAATAAACAAAAATATATTTATTCAATCATTTTTTTAGCGAAAGACTGACTTTTATTTCATTATACAAGTGAAGTTATACATAATAGTTCATCATATTGGGTACAACATAAAACAGCCACTCCTAAATAACCATGCATATTAATTAGCGAAAGAAGTCTTTTTCGAAATACATATTTCATTAGGGACACGGCCAGAAAAGCCCAAAGACAGAAACATTAAAACAGAAGGAAAGAAACAGAGCAAGATCGATCTCCAAAATCAGACAAAAATAGGAACATGTGATAACCAAAAACTGGGGAAGAAATTAAACCCCAGACCACCAAACCCTCTTACATTACATGAGGGCAGGGGAGACTATCATTTTGGAGAACCAATGTCAAGAAAGGTGGTGGCTATGTTTCTTGAACCCCAAATCCTAAATTGGAGATAGAAGTCACAAAAAAGAAAGTGCAAACCCTGGATTCGTATAATAAAATTTGTGAATTCAAAATTCATAATAATTGTAATGCTTCAACTTAGAAAAACATAGAACAAAAAAACCCGAACAGACCTGGAGAGACGAAAAATACAAGGGCAAAAGTCTGTTTAGTCCCTGTACTATGTCTCTCTCATCGTTTCAGTCCCTGACATTCCAATTTAATCTGAAAAGTCCCTGAGGTCTCAATTTTCGTCTAATAGGTCCTTTCCGCTGGAAATTAGGAATTTTTCTTGGGTGAAATATCCAATATACCCCTCAGTTATTTCTTTTTTCTTTTTTTTCCTTTTTAATTTATTTTTTTCCTTTTTAATTTCTTTTTTTTTCTTTTTTCTTTTTCCTTTTTAATTTCATTTTTCCTTTTTTTTATTTTTTTCCTTTTTCCATTTTAATTTCTTTTTTTTTCTTTTTTCTTTTTTCTTTTTCCTTTTTAATTTCTTTTTTTCTTTTTCCTTTTTAATTTCTTTTTTCCTTTTTTTTCATTTTTCCTTTTTCATTTTTTTTTCATTTTTTTCCTTTTTCATTTTTTTTTCATTTTTGTCCTTTTTCATTTCTTTTTTTCCTTTTTTATTTTTCCTTTTTAATTTCTTTTTTGCTATTTCTTCTTTTTTTCTTGTTCCTTTTTAATTCTTTTTCCTTTTTAAGTTCTTTTTTCTTTTTCTTTTTGCCTACTTTCTACTTCCTCAACCCACCAATCCCATTCCGATCAAACTCCACAACCCATCTGTTTCCCAATCAGCTCAAAAATTCGCCGTTAAACCACTCCCCTCTTGTTTTCACAGCCTACTTCTCTCTCTCCCACTCAAATCCCACTTTCTCTCTCCACATCAAGCCTCAATTTGGAAACTTTTCACTAAAAATTACCATTTTTTAACTTTTCACTGAAAAATACCATTTTTTCAAACTCTGAGGTTTTTGGGTCTTGCTCAAAATGGTGATTTGGATTTTTGGTTTGGTTGAAATGGTGGTTTTTGATGGCCAAGTTGACAAAAACCAGAAGTGAAGAAGAAGAATAGTGATGGAAAAGAAAAATGGCCGCTGGCGTGGAGAACAAGAATTGGGGTTTCGGGTCGATCTAGATTGGTTCGCTGACGTGGTGCTACTGATGCAGCAGAATACGATGGTCATTAAAAAGGAAAAAAAAAGGAAAAAATAAATTAAAAAGGAAAAAAGAAAAATAAAAAAAGGAAAAAAGAAATTAAAAAGAAAAAAGAAATTAAAATGGAAAAAGGAAAAAAAGAAAAATAAAAGGAAAAATAAAAAAAAAGAAATTAAAAAGGAAAAAGAAAAAAAAGAAATTAAAAAGGAAAAAGAAAAAAAAAATGGAAAAAGGAAAAAAAGAAAAAAAAAGGAAAAAGAAAAAAAAGAAATTAAAAAGGAAAAAGAAAAAAAAACAAGAAAAAAAAGAAATTAAAAAGGAAAAAGAAAAAAGAAAAAAAAAGAAATTAAAATGGAAAAAGGAAAAAAATAAAAAGAAAAAGAAAAATGAAATTAAAAAGGAAAAAGAAAAAAGAAAAAAAAGAAATTAAAAAGGAAAAAGAAAAAAAGGAAAAAAATAAATTAAAAAGGAAAAAAAAGAAAAAATAAATAACTGAGGGGTATATTGGACATTTCACCCAAGAAAAATTCCTAATTTCCAGCGGAAAGGACCTATTAGACGAAAATTGAGACCTCAGGGACTTTTCAGATTAAATTAGAATGTCAGGGACTGAAACGATGAGAGAGGCATAGTACAGGGACTAAACAGACTTTAGCCCAAAATACAATTTAGAGCACTATAAACCACAATTTGAGGGTGCTAAAAAACCAAACTAAGGTGGTTTAATAGCCCAACCAACTCCAAAGCCCTAGCACACCCCAAACGAGGCCCAATTGGCCCAACCAGCTCCAAATGAAACACCATCGCTCATACCACCACAAAAAGCCACCTCCGTAACACAGACCACCATTGAAAGGAGCAGTTCCCTACAACCAAGGTTGAAAAAGAGAAACTCAATAACCACCAACCCTGGACTACAAGACCAAAGGTAGCACGAAAAGGTGCCTTTTATTGCAAGTTATGTAGTTGCAATGCAAATATCTACTCTGAAATAGATTGAAACATATGACATCATGTTCCATATTCTAAGCCAAAGAAAGTTGACCCAAATGACTTATCCAATTTATGTATTATAGCTATTGAAAAGAAAATCGGATCGACAAGGTCATGTAAACAATTGATTTGAAACTTTACACTGGAAGTCAATTTTGTTATTAATCGAATTCCAACTATATTGCTAAAAAATTATAGAAGTAGAAAGAGGTATGAACTGTTCAAGTAAATCCAGAATATGTTTTTGGTTCAAACTCTAGGTTACTTGCTCTAGTTGTAATAGAGTTTATATGAGAGATATTCTCGGAGATATTCGTAGATATCCAATCAATGTACGATTATGTTTCCATGTATAGCTCTATCTCTATGCTTGTAATCCTCTATATAAAGAGGCCCCTATTATCAATGAAAAAATGACTCAATTCTCTCCCAATTTCAGTTTTCTTAAAACATGTTATCAGCACGAAGCCCTAAGATTGAAACCCTAAAATCGTAGCTTTCAAACCCTAGCAACCACCGACCCCCACCTTGAAGCTCTCGATCCCAGGAACTCAGAACCGGCGGAGGAACCACCAAAACCAGCCGAAAAAATACAGAACCGGCCATCCAAGAAGGAAAAAAGGGATCCCTGCCCGGTTCACAAGCTTCCAGACTGCCTTTCATCGTCAAACTTGGCCACCATCGCCACCTTGACACCAGGCTCCAGGAACTGGAACCACCTCTCCAGAAACCGGCCAAAAAGTGACTGGACAGGCAGAAAATCTGCCAGCGAAAGAAGAAAAAAAAAAACCAGAAAGAGAAAGAAAAAAAAAAAAAAGGACGCAGCCCACGTCCAAATAAAAAAAGAAAGATAGGAGGGCCAGAAGAAGAAGTCAAGGCCCTGCCATCCTTAGCAGGCCTGGGCCAAAGCAAGAAGAAAAAAAAAAATGGAAATAGGCCTGGGTCGCAAAAGAAAGACAAAAAACAAAAAAAAAAGGAAAGGAGCGGCAACCCACCGCCAAACAATTTCGGCCAACCATAGCCAAGCTCCGACCACATCCGGCGACCAAATTTCGGCAAATTTTTGACACTTTTTGGAGGTATGTTTTAAAGGTTCTTTTAGTTCCCGTTTTTGAAAATTTTTTTTATTGTTTTTCTCTTCTTTTTCCTCGGGGACTTGCAACCTCCCTTCTTCTACCCCCCTTTCTTCTTCATAAGAGAGACCAAAAGCTGAACTGTGGGGGTTTGTGCTCACTCCAAACTTGGAGCTTGTAGAGTCCTCCAAACTTAGAGTTTGTTGAGAAGTTATGATCGACCACAAACACATCATTGTTTCGATCTAATCCAATTCCTCTTGGAATCAGATTTCTTGGAAGCAACTATGCTCATAAATTTTATTATTTTCGTGGTAGCCTTTTTTGCTCCGAAACTAACCCTTTTTCTTGTTCTCTTTCAGGATGAGTAACTTGAACAAATTAGACTTCGCTCCATTGGGAACAACTGGCTCTGGATATCACAAGTGGATTCACTATGTCCGCCAGCATCTCATGGCCAATGGAATCCTGGATATATTCTCGAGCCTAGCCAGGATATGCTAATTGTTGAGCAAGCTCAAGCTTTAGAAGCAAATAGAGCAGCCTTAGAGGAAAATAAGGCGAAAGCCATCATCCTAATGACTTGTCATATGGATGATTCGCTCCAGTACGAGTATATGAACGAAGAAGACCCCATAAGGTTGTGGGTCTCACTCGAAGAAAGATTTGGCAACGTCCGTGACTCCCTGCTTCCTGACCTTGAAATGAGATGACATAGCCTCCGCTTATGTGATTTCAAGTGAGTTCTTGACTATAACTCGGAAGCACTTCGCATTAAATCCTTAATGGAATTCTGTGGAAAAGATATCACAGATGTAATGTTGATTGAGAGGACTCTCTCTACCTTCCTCGTCTCTGCTTTGATGGTTGCAAAGAACTATCAAATCGATGTTACCGTAAGATGGATCACAAGGTTTCATGAGCTCATTGGAGCTATGAATGTTGCTGAAAAGCATGACAACATCCTTGTGAAGAATTATAATTCGAGACCCGTGGGAACAGAGCATATTCCGAAGTCCAATTATAGTTGCGCCCATAAGGGAGGGCGCCAAGAGCGAAACCCTAAATCTAGGGACAATTCTGGACGTTCTGGTCCATATTCTCACTCTAATGAGGAAGGTAACTACCAAAATAGGCGGATATGGAACCAAAGAGGTCAACGTGGAAAGAGAGAGGGAGGCAACGCCTCTGGCCATGTTGGTGGCGCCACCAACACAAAGAGCCATCCAAATGACACTTTCAAAGATCCTCAATCAATGGAGTCTGAGCACAGAGATGAATGTTCCCGATGTGGAGTATCCGGTCATTGGGCACACATTTGTAGAGCTCATGTGAAGAAATTGTCACCGCCTACAAAGCATATTGTGAAGCAAGAGAAGCTCACTATATGGAACAAGAAGATGATCTAGAGTGAAGGGTTGAAGACTTCAAATCTGGCTGGGATCAATAGAACGTCAATTTTGTTTAAGTTTTTATTTTTCCAAGAGATGTAATAGGCAATTGCCATATACTTTATAATAAATGCCATTGGTTTAGTTTTTCCAGAGACCCATCGGTCATCTCGCTGGAAGGTTAAGAGCCTAAGACTCAGCTTGAAGACTTTCAGTTTCCGAGTCGTCTTCATCGTATTCGATTATTCGCGAGGGTCCTATTGCCATTAATGCATCCATGATATTCACATGAGTGTGTGTGTGCGTGCACACACACATGGCCCTTCTAGTGAGGGATATATTTTTTCTTTTTTTGTCATTTTAAGGAATCCTTTGATAGACTCATGTTTCAATCACATATCCACATCTCTACCATTCAGTTTTTAGGTATATATGAGTACATCAACTCTGTAAATTTTCAATCAAATTGATAATTGTTAAGACATTCATAACAGCAATTTTAATTGAAATTGGAGTGTAATGCTGTTGAATTTGTGAGTTTGGGTGATTCTAAAAAAAATAAAAAATTAAATTAAATAAATAAATAAATAATAATAATAAAAACATCAAGAGCTTCATCACTATTAAATTTAGGTATTTTGCTTATGAAAATTGGTTAGTCTTTAGGTGGAACCAAAGAGAAGGCCATTGCCTAATTACATAGAGAAGATTCAGAAGGAATGAATGATTCTATCAATTCGAATATGAGAGGTGTTCTTGTGAATTGGTAAGTGGAGGTTGCGGATGAATATGAGGTCCTTCTAGAGACCATTCGATCATCTCGCTGTGTCTTATGTTGATGATTATATTTTTTCCTTTGGAGTTTGAACTTTGAACTGGGTTGTTGCTTTCCTTTTTTAGTTGGGTCATGTTTCCCTTTTTTGGTCTTCTTCTGACCGTCTTTTCCTTCACACAGACTGAAAAACAGAGAGAGCAAAAGAAGAGGGCTCTGTTTTGCTCACTCTGTTCTTTCTCTCAGAACCCAGAAAACCCAAACTATTCTTCATACATTATCTGATAAGATACATTAGATGAAAAAAAGTGTGTAAAATTGTATGCTTTTCTTCTTTACATGTACTATTTTTTAAGGGGAAAGTTAAAATACTCGGTGTTTGCGTCCAGTTCCTGTTGAGAATACATACATCCCACATGGGGAAAGTGGGACCTTACCTATAGGTTTATAAGGGTTTGGGTCACTCCATTCATTGCTAATTGGTTTTGGATGTGAACCCCAGATTACTTTATCAGTTCCTTGACCTGGTAAAGTTTGCACACAATGTATGAGGGAGAGGGAGGGTTGACAGGGTGACATGAGAAAGTACCTTAATCCACATGTCAATGACTGATCTGCAATAAAGCATCCTCTCATTATGGGTTTTTCGAAAATGAATTAGTGACTATGGTAAGGTTCATATAATATCTAATCTAGCTGTGGAAGACTCAGTTGCACCATCATAGATAGAAACTAAACAGAGTACGTGGTGGATAGAGGAGATATAGAGACTAATATTTTTTGGCAAAACGTCCGTGTTTTGTGGGATTAATTGTCTGATTGCAAGCGTACTAGTTCCAGAGGATTTCTCTTCTGTTGTATCATTCATTCATTATTTAGAGAATTGGAGTTGCACAACTACATATAAATAGATAGATAGGGCCGAATGATTTCTTGTCGCCTGATTCTCATGCACATTGCACAGAATCAGTTGACACATATGACCCCTGGACAATGAACTTAATATACGCTCGGTTTTGATCATTAAACATGTCTGATGAGGTTAGTCACAATTTGCGAGTAATCTATCTCCTTGCTCAGAAATATATATGGATCTGGACTAAGTTGAAGCTTGTTAAAAGAGCGAGTAAAGAAAATTGTCAAAACTTCTGTGACAAGTTCCATGTTTGAGTGTCGTGTGCAAGAACAAGAAAAATAAGGGTGCAAGGCCGGCATGCGTTGAAATATACAAACCAAATTGAAAACCATAGAGAATAGAAGAGAAGGTTGGTCAGTCGTCACTCTTCAGGACCCAAATATACTAGGGAAAGTCATAGAAGACGATCATATTTTAGACTTGAGAAAAATTCAGTCACCGTTCCCAGACTATGCTGCCAAGACCAATTTGATACCCGAACTCTCAAAAGTATCAATGTGATACCCAAAGACCTAAATTGGCATCAACGTGATACTTCCGTCAAAAATTTCTAACGGCTCCGTCTGTTTGCTGATGTGGCAAGCATGTGGGCTCCAAAATTTTTTTTTATCAAGGGCAGAATAGTCTTTCAATACTAACTAATTAAAAAAAAAAAACATGAACAAAACTCTCTCTCCCAACTCTGATTCTTCTTCTTCTTCCCAACACTACCTCCTCCCACTCCAACTCACAATAGATCTCGCTAGATGCATCATTTTGCTGCTAAAGATCAGTTTTTTATTGTGGTAAATTCTGGGTGTGTGATATTGAGGATGGTTGATGTTCTGGTTATTGGGTTTGTGATTGTGATTTGGTGTGTTCACATTGAAAAGAAGCAGAACATCAAATGTCATCGGGCTTATTGGGATTGGGGCCGAAATCAGAATTCTTTAAGAGGACGCCGGAGTGGAGGAGGCCAGGGCAGAAGATGGCGAGCTTGTGGAGGGAGGACCAACCGCTGGGAGGCTCAGAGGAGGCGGCGGAGACAAGATCGAAGATGACGGAGCAAGGTTCTAATCAATCTGTTTGGGCTTTTACTTTCTGGGTTTTCAATCGAATAGCCTCAAACTCTTGGTTTGGTTCGTTGTCGTCATCCATGTGGCTTTGGTTTTCACAGATGAGCTCCGGTGACAGAGAATAGAAGCCCGAAAGCTTCTCGGGTTCTTCGACCTATTTTCCGACTCCGGCCACGGCTGCAAGCGAGACCGGTGGCAGTAGCTTCGTCTTGGCGAGGTGAAGAAGCCTGTGGTATCTTTGTGTCCATCCATCAACTTGAAAGAGAGAATCAAATGGGAGAAGTTTCTGAGTTTTCCGGTCATGTTATGTGTTTTCCGGCAACTATTGACGATAAATAAGGTATTGGTGTTCCTCTATTTGTCGAGCTCTACATGATTATGCCATCAATTTTCAGTTTTGATTATGATTGGACGAATTGGAATTTTGGGGATTTTGATGCTACTGTGTGTGTTCGAAGTTTGATGTGGTGTATTGATCAATTGATGTTCTTCAGTTAATTTCTGATCATAAAGAAACCTCTTAGTACGATTTTGGTTGTTGGTTAAACCTGAATTCAAGAATGATAAGAATTGGATGATCGGAAGGATAACTGTGTTACTTAGGGGTCTAAGAACTATAGCTACTTTGGATTGTTTTTTGTATTCATACTTGTTTGTTGGATTGAGAATTGGAACTATGGAGCTTTGATTTGAGAACTGTAGAAGTGGGATGATTCCTCCAGATTTGGGTCATTTCTGTTTCAACATAGAAGATCAGCTTTGCTCTTGTTGATATGAAGGACGAGGATAAGATGTTTGGTTTAATTGTTTATAACATGAAGTCTTAGGAACCAGAATGATGAGAATTTGCAGACTTGGATACTGAGAGATTACTCTCTATGGATTGTTAAATTAGTGGAATGGAATTGATACTTTATGTTGTAAAAAAAAAAACAAGAAGAAGAAGAAGAAGAAATGAAAAGAAAAAAAAATTAAAACAGGGGTGAATTGGTCATTTCACATTTTTTGGGGCCCACGTGCTTGCCACGTCAGCAAACAAACGGAGTTGTTAGAAATTTTTGACGGAAGTATCATGTTGATGCCAATTTAGGTCTTTGGGTATCACATTGATACTTTTGAGAGTTCGGGTATCAAATTGGCCTTGACAGCATAATCTAGGGACGGTGACTGAATTTTTCTCTTTAGACTTTCATTTCAACCCCAGACCAACCAGAAAGAGAAGATGTTTCTACCCAAACCCAACCTTCTTTTTACAAGTGATGCTTGGTCCACACTATTATCAATTTATCAACTTACTTCAACATACAGTAGAATTAAATTAAATTAAAAAAATAAGAAGAAGAAGAAGAAAAGAAAAGCACGGTTTTGAGCAATCTGTGCAATACTGCAATGGGCCATGTGGACAGTATTCAACGAAATAAGGGTTGAGAACAATGATCAAACAAAGACACAATTTCACTACAAATCTGATTTTCCCTTCTTCTTTTTTTCTTTTCTCATTGATTTTCTTGATTATGTGGTTTGAAATCTAACGCCCATTATAGGACTTTTAAATAGCAAATGTATTCACACGTATACAACCCCCCTCTATGCCACATCTACCAGAGATTAGAAACTAGGAATTGAAACTAGAAATTGATAAATTTGACATTATTCATCTATTTATAGTGTACTAGTAGGTATTGTGTAAAAAAATTAACCCGATCTGCCATCATTTCGACATCAAACAAAGCGGTCAACCCTTTATACACTTATACTTCCCTCAGGGGAGTTGAACCACTAGGAGATAAACTTACCAAAATTTTTACATTAGTTGATATAGCTCATACCCACAAGAGTGTGAGAGCTCACAGGTCAAAAAAAGTTGTGAATGAGCGGTTATGAGCATATTCGTTTTATTGGTATTGAGGGTTTAGGGTTGACCTAATAGATGAGACTCAAACGATGACAAAAATAGTTGAAATTTTGACCATAATCATTTCTTCTTATCATGATAACACCCAACAATCGATTTTGGATTTTTGGTAAAATTTATTTCCTCCACCTTGTTGCTTGTCAAAGGTATATTTGTTTTAAACAACTAATAAACAAGTTAGACAACATTATTAGGCATATAAGGATTTTGTGCGATCCAAAAAATAAAAATTGGAAATCGATAAATTTGACAATACCCATCTATTTATTGCGTATAAATAGGAACTGTGTAAAAAAATTAACATGATCCACTGTTATTTCGACATCAAACAAAGCTGTCAACCCTTTATACACTTATACTACCCTAAGGGAAGCTGAACCGCAAGGATATAAACTTCCCGAGAGTGTGAGAAGTGACAGATCAAAAAAAGAAGTTGCGAATGAGCGCTTATGACCATATTAATTTTGTGTTGTTTAGGGTTTAGAATTGACCTAATAGATTGTGACCCAAACGTCGACAAAATTAGCTGAAATTTTGACCATAACCATTTCTTCTTATCATCATAACATCCAACGGTCGATTTTGATAAAATCTATTTCCTTCACCTTGTTGCTCAAAGAAGGTATATTTTTTTATACAACTAATAAATAAGTTATGCCACATTAGTAGACATATAAGGATTTTGTGCGATCCAAAAAATTAAAATTTGAAATCGATAAATTTGACAATACCCTTCTATTTATGGCGTATTAATTGGGACTGTGTAAAAAAACTAACCCGATCTGCCGTCATTTCGACATCAAACAAAGCGGTCAACCCTTTATACACTTACACTTCCATAAGGGGAGCTGAACCACGAGGATATAAACTTCACAAATTTTTTTATATTAGTTGATATAGCTCATACCCACGAGAGTGTAAGAACTGACAGAATGAAAAATGAAGTTGCGAATGAGCGGTTATGAGTATATTAGTTTTATGTGGTATTTAGGGTTTATGAATGACCTAGTCGATCGAGACCCAAACGACGATAAAATTAGCAGAAATTTTGATCATGACCATTTCTTCTTATCATGATAACATCCAACGGTGGATTTTGATAAAATCTATTTCCTCCGCCTTGTTGCTTATGGAAGGTATATTTTTTTATGCCACGAATAAACGAATTAGACCATATTAGTAGACATATAAAGATTTTGCGCAATCTAAAAAATTGAAACTTGAATTTGACATCACCCATCTATTTGTAGAGTATTAATAGGTACTGTGTAAAATTATTAACCCCTCCGCCGTTATTTCGACATCAAACAAAGCAGTCAACCTTTTATGCACTTATACTTCCCTAAGGGGAATTGAACCATGAGGACATAAACTTCCCAAAATTTTTATATTGGTTGATATATCTCATACCCACGAGAGTGGGAGAGCTAACAGATCGAGAAAAAAAGGTTGCGGATGAAGGGTTATGAGCATATTAGTTTTATGTGGTATTTAGGATTTAGAGTTGACCAAGTAGATCGAGGGCATATATTTTTTTATACAACTAATATACAAGTTAGACCACATCAGTAGGCATTTAAGGATTTTGTGCGATCCAAAAAATCGAAACTGGAATAAAAATATTTGACATTACGCATCTATTTATAGAGAATTAGTAGGTACTATGTAAAAAAATTAACCCGATCCACCGTCATATCGATATCAAACAAAGCGGTCAACCCTTCATACACTTATACTACCCTAAGGAGAGCTGAACCATGAGGATATAAACTTCCCAAAATATTTACATTGGTTGATATAGCTCATACCCACGAGAGTGTGAGAGCTGACTTATCGAAAAAAGAAGTTGCGAATGAGCGGTTATGAGCATATTAGTTTTATGTGGTACTTAAGGTTTATGGTTGACTTAGTAGATTGAGATCGAAACAACGACAAAAATAGCTAAAATTTTAATCATAACCATTTTTTCTTATCATGATAACATCCAACAGTCGACTTCCAAATTCAAGTTGGATATGGAAGGTATACTTTCATATGTCTAATAAACAAGTTAGGTCACATTAGTAGGCATATAAGGATTTTGTATGATCCAAAAATTGAAATTGAAAATCGATAAATTTGACAGTACCAATGTATTTACTACAGTCTTAGATACTGTGTAAAAATTAACCCGGTTTGCCGTTGTTTCGACATTGGTCAAAACGGTCAACCCTATATATGTAGATGCGCCCTTAATTTTTGGATTTGATGAAAAACTACGAGATGCGCCAAGTTCGTGAGAATTTTTCGAACAGTCAAGCTATTTATTACAATTTTTTTGAACTCAGGCAAGTATTATTGCGTTGTACTAAGAATATTTTGATACAAATAAGGCTCGTTTTACCCCGTTTCAGGCTAAATGAATGCGCTGTTTTTACCCTTATGGCTGAGCTACTTGACCATATGTTTTGAGAATTTAAGCTGGCATGCGTAAATGATTGCAATCCTTCATGTGAATGTTGAATTTTATTGTCATAATAGTCGGAACAAAAATTTTCAAATTTACAAAATGGTCATCTCTTTAAATCAAAAATGATTTAGCAATTAGTTGTTCCATGGTATCTCCATTTACAAAAGACCCTAGTTCCAGTTGTCTCGTCAAGTATCAATTTTTTTAACCAATTGAAGATTTAGATTTATAATATAGATATAGAATTGGGCTAAATATTGATTACTATCCTGTAATTTGAGTCCAAAATCAATTTAGTCCTTGAACTTCTAATTTCATCAAAAACACCCCTGCACTTTCAATTTTGATCTAATAGGTCCAATCTGTTAGTTTTCCATTAATTAAGTCCGTTAACTTGCTGACGTGGCTCATATGGGACCTATGTTTTATGATATGATGTTGAGGTGGTATGTATAGTCAGTTTAGGAGTGGGTCCCACTATTAGAAATCTATCAAATAAAATGTTTTTAAACAAAAAACTCAACTATAACTGGAACCTACATCAGAAAATTAACGAATTGGACCTATTAGATTAAAATTGAAAGTACATGGGTGTTTTTGATGAAATTGGAAGTCCAGGGACTGGATTGATTTTGGACCTAAACCACAGGGTAGTAACTAATATGTAGCCCTATAGAATTTGAATTTTGCAAACCATTCCATTTTATCAAACTGGATATAGAATTATTATAAATTTAATTTGACATGAGTTTGTTTTCAAGAGTCTTATCTCTTGTAAACAAAGTTTTCTCGTATTTGCAATTGATTTTCTCTGCACTTCAATGTGATCTATATGTAAACAGAAACCTGGTGTTTGTTCGATTAAGTTGCTGGTTACCTCCATTAAAGCCTGCTTCTCTAGTTACAAAAGACAAATCATTGGTTTGCCGTTGACACTGTGTTTAAAAACAATGAGATTGTCGGGTGTATTTTCGTTGTACTTGAGAGTATCTTCAGTTTCAAGTGTTAATCTATTTCTTGTGGTGAATATGTTGGAGGTCTAACTATAATATTCTTCAGTATTGCAGAGGAGAAGCATGAAACAAGTACTGGTGTAGTGGTGTCAGGAGATGGAATTGAATTTCATATGCAGACCATATATAGTCCGCCTCAACGGTGAAATGTCATGTCGAGGATTTTTTGAAGCTGCAACAACTCAACAAGAGTTCCTGGCCAGCGAGAAGGTTTGTTCTAACTACTGTGTTTAACTTATATCATTGTATTTGCTCGTGCTTTTGGAAAATTTGCTTTCAAGTGTTTCTAGCTATTGTGTTTAACTTCTTTCATTGGCATTCCAACAATGGCAAATATTTTTGGTATTTTGTGTATATTATTTGTCTGACAGTCTAGGCACATATACATTGAGGAATCAAGGATGACCATTTTTCATGTCATGTAATACACTTTGTCTACACAACCATTAGAACCATATGCTCTGAAGTGGCATATAATACATCAACTTACTTGGAGGGTTTACATTTTATAGTTGTAGCTGATATATTATAGAGAAGAAAGAAGAAAACTGAAAAGGGAAAAGGTCATCTTGTCAATATGCTTATTTCACTAATACAGATATATGTTGATCCATTATGCTTCTGATAAACCAGACAAGTATATTGAGCTGTGTTTCTTCTGGTTGCAGAGAATACTTGGGCAGCCTATCCCATTGAGTACATTTCCAACGCAAACACACTATGTACATTCCCAACCTGGCACAGACCATGTACAATTTCATCAGTGGTTAATCCTAGATAAGTAGACAGTTTAGTTAACTCATTAACTAAGCTAGTTATTGATGGACTTTAGGTTGCTGGAACTGAAGACTGTTTGACAACATTCTCAGCTTGCTTTGATGCAAAATACCACATCCGATCAAGTAGGACCGGTTGAGAAGTAGCAACTTGCTTTGATGCAGCATTTTTGACGTAGCATCCTGGCATGGCCACTGAATGGAAAACTATGATCATGCATGCCTTTCCAAATAAACTTGCAATAGTGTAGCAACTAGAAACCACTGAAGTTTTTTCGGGATTGTAATTTTCTACTGCTACTTAGCTTGTGTTTGATTATTTTCATTTAGTGTTGCTTCATAGTTGTTGTTTCATATTAGGCGAGCATACATGAGTTTCCTTTTTGCAATGTTAAAAGATAAAAGCTTGTAGATCACAAACGAATTACATTGACAATTGAGGCCTTATGTTCCATTGATTGAATTTGACAACAATAATAGCATATATCTGTTACACTTGGGCAAGACTAGCCTGTCCTAGCAAAGCACATGTAAAAATTAGAAATATATAATTACACCAGTGAGAACATTGTAAAACATAGCAAATAAATTATCAAACAAGCAACTGTTTCTTGAAAACAAATCCTATTTGCCTCAAAAGATTCCCAGGCCTTGTAGAAGACCAAGTGGAACACAAATTACACCTTGCTCCTTCATCTGCAAAGTTAGCCTTTTTATGTGATAAGCAATCTGGACCTCCTTTGCCAAGGTAAGCATGTGTGTGAAGGATTTGATAATGGTATCCTCTGGGTCCAAACTTGTATAGCAATGCAGTCCTCTGCACGTTTTCGTTATCATGCTTTCCTTCGTACTCCACAACAAGCTCATAACACCATTCATTAATTGCTCAACTAATGACACTCATTACAGTAACTTTCAGCACAGACCAATAACACTTGGTTCATCAAATGCATCCTTGTGCTAATCACCACAATGATATTTAATTCAAGCACCATTCCTTAATTGCTCAACTAGTAACACTCATCACAGTAACTTTCAGCACAGACCAATAACACTTGGTTCATCAAATGCATCCTTGTGCTAATTACCAAATGATATTTAATTCAAGCATTGCCAACCCGAGATAATGTGCCTACTTTGTTTTTTCATCCATGTCATGTTTAAAAGCACCTCTTCAAAATATAAGATCTTTAGAATTTAATTTACCCCGGCCACTAGAGGTTCCAGGTCCTAAAGTCTAACCATTGCAAAGAGGCAGCATCATGTATGCCTAGGAAGTGATACTAATGTCTGGAGCACATAATTTAAAGAGCTCTACTGCTAAGTATAAGGTGATCTCAAATCCTGAAAATGTAATGCACTGCACAAGTAAATAACAGACCTTCAGTTTAACAAGATATTAATACTATTACAAAACAAGCCATCTAATCAATTAAATAAATGACATAAACTTTGATATTTTTGGACTGAGATAGAAAACAACCCAAAGAACTCAATTTTCATAAGATTATAAACGCGCCCATATAGGTTTCACCAATCTTTTGAAATAAAGGACCAACAGATATAATATGTAAGCAGAAGAGTACCTTGAGACTATCAGAGAAGAGCTAGATCTGATGTATATGAACCCCATCAGAATTAGATGCTACTCATGAAATGGGGTAGTCATTGTTCCCATGAAGCCCAAGACTTTTAGAAAGTGAACTAAGATTTCCTTATGCTGCAAACAATCAAGCCAACAATATCAAACCCAAATTCCAAAGCAAAGTACAGTACTGGGATAACCAGGAAAATATCCTAAATAAGAATCACCACATCCACTGATTATAACCCTCAAAACACATAACTTCAAATCTGATTCTGTGTTAAAATGTCTATTCTAATTCTACCATTGAACAGCTCTATACGAATACTCAAATACAATGTTAGTGAACATGGCACTGTTAGTCCTTTAAAATATGCCTAACTATAATAATTTATTTCTGCTAGGTGGACTTTAGGATGATTAATCTGGAGTCAATAAAGTTAATCTAGAGAAACTAAAGGCAGAGAACATGGCAATTGTGTGAGAAGTAAAACGGAATTATCATGTTGTCTCTCTGATACACATAATTAACAACATGGTTAAGGCAATTAGGGTTGCAATTCCAAAAGTAGAGTTTGGAAATCAACTTCTGAATGCAAGGAAGAAAAACAAAACAGTGGCTACACCTGCAAGCCTCTACTAGATAAATGGTAGTGAAATACCATTGATTAGTAACACAAAGAAATAGATAAGGGTTACCAGCAAACAGCTAAGTTTACCTGAACACACATGACGTCCTCTGGATTTCCATAAACTGGATTTTGACTTGAATTCCAATTCCAAGTCCAATTCCATGTAGCAACCCACAGTGATAAAACAACAGAATTAAACCTCAGATTTTCAAATAATTGCCCCGCAAACAAACATTCAGCTCAGCACAAAAACTCAAACATGGAGGAGGGGAAGAGAGAGAGGTACCTCGCTCTAAGGTTTGAGCTGAGGCCATGGCAAACATGCGGGATTAGACGATTCTCGAGCTGGAGCCCATCTCTCGTAGTCGTACGACACTGATTCCATCTCTCCTCCCAAAACGGCCGACGCAAAAATGTACTAATGTAGGTCATCACTCTTTTTGTTTCAGTTAGGCAGCACGTGCAGTGCATGTGATTGCAATAAACATAATTTTACTGACCTCCACGTTTTTTTGGTATTCCTTGCAAACACTTGGATACCCACCCAGGTGGTCAAACAGAAACTCTCATCTATACTATTATTAAGAGAAGAGACTTTGTTAGTTAAAGTAGACGTGAAAATACTACTTAATCCTTAGACTATAGATTATCTAAAAATATCTTTTAATAAATGGAGGTCATAATCATAATAAATAAAATAACATAATAAAATTTTAATTTATTTCCCCCTAAAATTTCTCTCAATAACTTTCCACTTCCACAGTTCCACAGCAAAAGAGGTAAAAAAAAAAACTTCCAAAACTCTCCACGTTTCTCCAATGATTATTTTGTTTTTGTTTTTTTTTTTCTTTTGAAAATTAAACCCACACACAGAGTGTGTGTTTTGGTCTAGTCATTTTATATGTATGAAAGCACTATAAGCTATTTCTTCCAAGTTTCAAATCACTCCAAAAGGCGCGCTTTGAAGAGTATTTGAAAGCTTTTTTTACCATTACTAGAAGCCTAAAATTATTGCCAAACAGGCCCTGAGTCGTGGACTATAAATTTTGTGCTCGAAATGCAAATAGATAGTATATATCAAATAATAATAGAACAACAAAGAAGAAGCAATCTAACCTCATAAATTATATTTTGGGCTAAATACTGGTTACTACCCTGTAGTTTGGGTCCAAAATCAATTCAGTCATTGGACTTCTATTTTCATCAAAAACACCACTGTACTTTCAATTTTAATCTAATAGTTCAAATTCGTTAATTTTCTGTTGTGAGTTCCAGTTATAGTTGAGTTATTTGTTTAAAAACTTTTTATTTGATAGATTTCTAATAGTGAGACCTACTCCTAAACTGACTATGCATACTTGTTCGAACCTAAATTTGGCAAGGCATACGTGACGTTAAGCCGGGTCCCACATGAAGCAAGCCTGGGTCATAGTGAGCCGTGATATAATAAATATTTAGCCGAGGCTCGGCTCACTTCAGCTGAGGTCCGGCTCACTTCACTTCAACCCAGGCCCTGCTCACTTCAGCTGAGGTCCGGCTCACATGAGTCGATTTCTGGTTTACTTGTGGCTTAGAAAGTCCTATCCAATGCCTTTTTCAATTGGTCAGGGACACTGATAGTAGGACATTATGAGCAGATAAAAGCTACTAAATGCCAACTTCTACGATCAGAGACGTTACAGCACTAAGTGTGGCCGTTACAAAAATAATCATTGAAGAGTCATGATGGTTGATTGTCAGTTATGCACATCAAAGGAATTTTATTCTTAGAATTCAATTTGTAATCAATCCAGTCTCAACAATTAAAGTTGAGATTGTATTAGTTTTATTTTCTTTATTCTGTACTATAAAAGGGGCCGTAGACGTTTTTGTTAAAGGTCCACGACCAAAAACACAACAGCTCAATACAAATTCAACATTCTCAAATTCTCTATCGCATCTCTACACTCTATCAATTTACACTATCTTTCGTGAATTATTTTATTTACTGGTATTTTTCTTGTCTTTCCTGCACTTTACATTCTTGCAGATTTATTTTGTCGTTCTTTAATTCCCTGCGCATTATTCTTCCTGCACTTGATTTCTTTGCATCTACGTACTCTCATGCATTTACTTTTTCACAAATCATATTAAGAAAATCAAATAAACAAGTGTTTAGGGTTCATGCGTTTCTTCGTCCGTACTCGTATTGAATCAAGGCATAGGGTAACACCTTATACTTTGATTTTGTTTTTACTGTGACTTGTGAGTATCTGCATCCTATAGATTTATCAATTGTCACTCGTAGTTTCACATTCACTCACCGAGTTGCACAGCACGAACACTCCGGCTAGCAAAGCCGAATCGTGTAAAGTCCTTGCATCAAAGGCAGAGAGAACCCCGCGGCCGAGATCGATCCTTCCTCGGCCCACAGTCGACTGATTAGAAGTTAGATCAGCGCAAACTCAATAACCTAGATCAAAACCTCGCTCGGCCTTCGGTCGCGAGTTGGCACACCCACACACACGTCACCAAGCCCGAAGGACGCGTGTAAGCCAAGAAGACCTCGGCCGAGTGACACGTGGTCGAGACGATTTTTGAGCGAACAATACCACCTCAACACCACATCATAAAACATAGGTCTCATATGAACCATGTTAGCAAGTTAACGGACTTAATTAATGGAAAACTAACATATTTGACCTATTAGATTAAAATTGAAAGTGCAGGGGTGTTTTTTTTATGAAATTAGAAGTTTAAGGACTGAATTGATTTTGGACCCAAACTACAAGGTAGTAATCAGTATTTAGCCATATAATTTTCAGTCTTCTTTGTCCCAAATTTGATGGTTACGTCAACGACTGGATTAGCAATTGTAAATTTTGAGTTACACTCAGATAGGGGTCGTCAATGGGCCCTGCCCAAAATTAATGGGCTCAGGCCAGGCCGGGCCAGGCCAAAACTTTTTATTTTTTATTTTTCGAGCCGGGCAGGGCCGGGCTTCTCTTAAAAATCAAGGCCCAGGGCCGCCCATGGGCCCAGGGCCTTACGGGCTTTTTAGGGTGGGCAGGGCCGAGCCCATTATATTTATATGTCATATTATTTTGTTAAAAAAATACAAAAACCTATGAAAAAATGATGATATATTAATTATTGAACAAAATAAAATACAAAATTAAAAAAACATATGGCCTAATGCAATAATTAGTTCAATATAACTACATAAAAATATATTAATACAAAAATTGAATGGGCTTTCGGGCGGGCTTATAAGGTCGGGCCGGGCGGGCTTTAATGGGCATATAGCGGGCCGGACCGCGGGCCGGGCCTGGGCTTTGAACCCTCTGCCCTAGCCCTGCCTCGTGCCCAATGGGCAGGGCCGAGATGGGCTTTTCTGCGGGCCGGGCCGGGCGGGCGCCCATGGGCTTTTAGGCCCGCGGGCCAAATGATGACCCCTACACTCACAGTAATCCACGCTCAAACCTCCATATTGTATGGAAACATGCCTAAAAGTAGTATTTTACCTCTGACTCTCTGCCTAAATGTTAAGTATCGTAGGCAGCTTTTGATAATAGTTTGTAATCATCATCATAATCATTCACTTATATCAACAATGTTCAGACCATTTTTTCCATAATACAATAGCAATGAAAAACAATGTTGAAGAGGAAAGAGAGGAATGTAGGTACGTACCTCCATAAGTTACAGTCATGGGGTTGCCATCTGTATCTGGTGTAGTACTCCTGGTCAGCTCGACCATTCTTCTCGCAACTGATCAACAGACATCTCACACAAATTTAACTCACACAGATTTTATAAAGCTACAGACATCAGTGTATATTGGCAATATGTACAGAAAAGCGTGTGAAATAAGTAAAATTGGGCCCACAAGAGTTTATGAAATAACAATAGCCATAGAAGTCTGTGTGAAAAAACATCACATGCAGACTTCCATGTGAAAAATAAAATATTTTATCATCTACTCACATGATTGTCTGTGTGAAGCCTAGTTCACACATATTTCTGTATATATTAAATATAAGTTTATTAAAAAATCATTGTTTCTTTTGTGCTATATAAATTGTAGAGAGACGGTTTTTCGTCGCTAAAATAGTTTGACAAAGATATCTGTGTGAAATGAGCATTACACAGATATCTGTGATAAATGAAGATACAGACATCTGTGTGAGAAAAAGATATGCATACGGAATTATGTGTAAATATTCAAATGTGTATCTCACACGGATATTAGTGAGAGTTTTTAATGTATCTCACACGGATTTCAGTGGCAACACAAAAAAAATTATATTGTTCTAAAAAAAAAAAAAAAATCACACGCTGCCCTTGACAAATATACTAACCCTAATATCCTTTCAGCCTCTTTTTCCTTTCAAACCCGTGGTCACAGGCTCCCACACCAACTCTCCGTCTCCGTTGTTTCCGACGCTTGCCCACGATCTTCAACACCTCACACCGCCATCACCACTGAGAGCAGTAGAGAGAGATGAACAAAACTCGGTTCTCACCACTAGACCTCGGCCACCGACAGACGCCGTTTCACATGCCTCACAGATCTGTTCCCTGCCCTTCCCATAAGCTTTCTTTTCCAGAATCAATGAGCAAGAAAAGATGAGATCAGCAAACACAGGTATGGAGGTGGCGAGGTCATCGGAATGTTTCCAAAGGCAGGACCTGGCCGTCGTCCCCAAGCCTGATGGTATATATGCGTTTCGTTTTCTGTTTTAGTTTTTGTTGTTGGATACTTGGATCTGTGAGAATTTGCTTTTGATTTTCTTTTTGTTTTAGGTTTTGTGATATGGAATTCCTTGGATTGTATTTTATTTTGAAGAAAAAAAAAAGGGGTTTTATTGGATATTTGGGTGCCTCCATGGAAGTCATGCCTTGATAACTAATTGCTCATGGTTATTTTACAGAGGATCATGTATTATTGTTGTATTTGTGTTATTATTCAATATGAACTGGTTTGTTTGGTAACGACTAATCACCGTCCAATTCCATTCAATCTGTACGTTATTTGTAATTTGTATTTAACAAACGTAACTGCGATACAGCCACCAAGGCGGAAGAACCAAAGGCTCGATGGCCTTATATCAACCATTCACCTGATGGCATGCTTTTTCCTGGGATCAATTTGCATTATTGCGGCTCCTAAAAGTTTCGTCAGACATTCATTTTTACTCAATGTCATGTGGTCAATGGTCATGGTATTTACACATCGTCATCCGTTCCTTTTCTTTTGCCTTTTGCATTTTTTTTTCTTACAGTATAACCACAACACAGGTAGGACGATCATAATCTCAAGGAAGAACCCACCTACTGAGCGATGCCCCCCCGACCCTGGTAAGATTTTGATGTTTGTTTCAAGGGTATCTGGAATATATTTCCTGTGTACGTTGCGTTTTAAATTGAATGCTTTTCCTTTTATTTTGGTAATGAGAGAAAATACTGTACGGATAAATTTGGTTTCTGAAGATCCCTTCACCAGTGCAATTGTATGACTTACATAGCTTGCGTTAACATTGACACTTTGGGGTGGATTGCCTTAGCTACATTTTGAGCATAATCACTGCAGCCTTGTTGATTCGGAGTATAAATTTGTGGTAGTCCTGAGAGTTTGTGTGCAGGAAACTTGGAAGTGAGCTGATATCTTTCCTAGTAGACTTGCTCTGCTTTTGGCTGCAGAGAATTGTCCCTTATATTTTCTCTATTCTATTCCTGTCTGCATATTAGTCCCGAATCAAAACTTTGTTCCAGTCATGCCTCCTGAGACTTACGGAAGCCCAAGAAGAGGACAGCGACGAGGTCGAGATCAAGATCGGCACGACGTCATTTTGTCATAGGTTTCCTCTTTATTTTCTCTAAGAAAGACAAGTTTATAGAGGGAACTTGTTTCAAATAATTGGAGTAAATTGATCAATATATGGTTGAGATTTTTTGTTTCCAGTATTAATTTCTGATGGAAATGACATTTAGTTAGTTGTGGGTACAATATTTTGATTGGGTTGTGAATTATATTACTGTTTGGATTCCGATTAACGGAATTGTATAAGGAAAATGATCATTTACTCGATTTCTGTGACATTTGACCCAATTTACCCAAACACTCTAAGAGATTGCCCACTTAATCATCAGTTTTCATTTTTAAACCCCAATTACCCAACTTTTTCAACAGGTGGCTGTTTTATTCATTTTTGTGGACGCTTTTGCCCCTCTATAACTGAAACCTCTATAACTGAAATGTTTTGAAATCGTAACAGAAACGTGATTTAGGGAGCGAAGCTCTCCGATTTTAGTGAGAGAGGTTCGGCTGTATCTGTAGAGAGAGAAGCTCTCCGGTTTTGAGTGTGGAGCTCTATCATTTTAGAGAGAGAGAGAGGAGCTGTGCGATTTAGAGAAGAGTCATGGTCCCGGTTTTTGAAGCTTTACGGCGATTTCGGTGTGTGAAGCTCCTGCGATTTATATTTAGAGTTGGTGGTAGAAGTTTTGCGATTCATATAGAGAGGAATTCTGCTGTGATTTTCACATGGATCGTGATCCAGATGCTCTTTGTGTTCCTCCACTGAGGTTTGCTTTTGTTTCTTTACCTCTATCTAATCCGTTTGGCTCTTAGCTCTGTTTAATATGTTTGATTTTAGGGTTTTTTTTGTACGAATTGTTGTCTTATTTTCGAACTGATTTTTTTGAATTAGAGCTTCCAGGTGTTTGTTTTGGTTATGAATTGTTTTTGTAATTTTAGTTTTGAACTTCCAGGTGTTTTTGAGTGCATTGTGTTAGTTTTGAGTTTCTGTATTAATTTCGTGTTTCTTTCGGTGAATTCATGTTTGGATTGTGGGGTTGAGCTGGTACCCGGAGTGTTGCGGTAGTTCTGATTATATTCTTGGGAGGCAGTAATATTTCTAGTGGGGGCCAATAATGTTGTTCAACGATATTTTAGTATCTATAATTGTTGCTTACTGATGCTTTATTTGAATACATTGCAATTTATTATGTCTTACAAATTTTTTATGGCTGTTTTGACTATATTACTGGGGACCAGTAATTAGTGTATTGGGGGGCAGTAATGTTTTTATGTGTTATTAAGTAGGTGTAATTGTTGTTTTTTTTAACATTTTCATCATTTTTGAAAGTTGTTTGGTACTGCTTCTACTTTGTTTTGGTAGGTTTGATTACATTATCGGGTTGCAGTATTCATTTTATTGGGGGGCAGTAATATGTGTTTTAGGTTTAATAATAGATTCGTTTTCCTGTGTTTTCTTCGCAGGTCTATGGCTGATCCTCTGGTTGCTAGGTGCCTTTACTCTGGCAAAGGTTATATGATTCCTTTGAATCAATGCATGGACTACTCTGAGTTGTATGAAGACATTTTCCGTACATTCCATTTTTTCCCAACTGATAATTTTTAGCTTCAGTATTCAGTTCCAGGTTGTGAAGTCTGTTTTCTGCGTAATGATCGTGATTTCCAGATGCTGTTTTGCTCTGCCAGAATACGTAGGCTAGAGTGTGTCGATATTTCAGTTTTGAAGATTGGGGGAGGTTGTAGGAGAAACTGTTCGGTGGATAGTGGTTCGGAAGTTATTGATGAAGATGATTATTTGGGTGATGCATTCAGGACTGAAGTTCACAAGACGTATTTGTCTGATGAGTGGAGTTCTTATATTCATAATGTCGGGGATAAGTTTCATGGCGCTAGTGAGCTCCGTGAAAAGCTCAGGAAGTATGCAATTGCAGTTGGTTTCGAGTTTGTATTCCTGAGAAATGATCTGGACCGTATTCATGCAGTCTGTGCAAATGTTGGAACTGAAGGTTGTGATTGGTATCTTCGTGCTTTTTCATCATCTGCCAATGGTTGCCTGTATATCACAGAGTTGAATAATACTCACACTTGCAAGGGCGTAGTTAGGACTCAAAAACACAAGCTTTTGGGGTCCAAGGTTGTCAAGGCTTGCATTGCTGGTGATGTTAGCTTTAATCTTTCATTGAAGCCAAGGAAGATTATGAGCAAGTTCAAATCAACATATGGGTTTGATATTTCATACAAGGTTGCCTTGAAAGCAAAGCATCGGGCCAAGGAAGCGATTTATGGTTCCGATGCAGACACGTTCAGCAAGTTAGCTTGGTATAAGGAAGCTGTTTTGCAGAGTAACCCCGGCTCTTCTTTTGTGTTGGAGGTTGAACCATCTACAAATCGTTTTCAGAGGCTTTTCGTAGCTTACGGAGGTTGTGTAGAAAGCTTCCAATTCTGTTTGCCAGTGTTGTATGTTGATGGAACGTTTGGTAAAAGCATTTACAAGGCAGATTCTGTCTGCAACTGGAAGGAATGGGAATCAAGGTAACTGAATTGTTTATTGCTCCCCCATAAATTTATTCTTGGCCCCCAGTAATATTGGCATTTGTTATAGTTTCATCTGTGAACTTAATATTTCTTGTTTTAGTTTCTTTCATTGTGATATATATCATTTTTACATTGCTGTGCGACGTTGTGACATTGTTCTGCCGTGCAATAACAACATTATTGGCCCCCAGTAGACTGATTTTACTGTGATCTGTTTTATGCAGGTTTCTATCCTCTAGCCATATGTTTTTGTGATTCAGAGACAGATGCAAACTGGACATTCTTTTTCAAGCATTTGAAGAGTCTGCTTGAACCTCAAGGGAGAGTTATCACATTTATTAGTGATCGGGGTGTTGGATTGTTGAGCGCTTTCGATAAGGTATTTGCTGGTAATTCTCATCTGTTTTGTTACAAGCACTTGGTGACAAACCTTGCTAGTAAATATAGGGGTAAAGGTAATTCAAAATTGATAGAAGATGTAAAGCAGAAGTTTTTTAAGGTCGCATATTCATCTACATAGAAGGAATTCCGTTTCAATTTGCGGTTGCTTATAGCAGTTGGAGGTGTCGATATTATTGACCCTTTTCTTTCTGAATTGCCTGTGGAAAATTGGTGCCGTGCATTTTATACTAGCTTCCGATATGAAATTATGGCTAATGGGATTGCTGAATCATCTAACTCTTGGATTGCAATTGAGCGTTTGATGCCAGTCTACTGTATGCTCGACCAGACAAGAATTAAACAAATGGAGATGGCGGGTAAAAGGAGGGAAGAGGCAGAACGTTGGACCACATAACTAACTCCCAAAATGGAGGAAAGGTTGAAGGTGCAGATGGAGAAATCTCGTCGTTTTAGTGTCCATTATTCAAGTCCTGGAGTTTATGAGGTTCGATCTGACTTTTCATATGTAGTCAACATTTCCGATCATACATGTTCATGTGTTAAATGACAGATCAATTGTTTTTCTTGTCCTCACGGCCTTGTTGCATTACAAGCTGCCTCTGAAAATGTATATGATTATATTGATAAGTACTTTCATGTTGATATGTTCAAGAAGAGCTACAGTTTTACTATCCATCCGATAACCAATGTTGATATGTCTTCTTCGGATTCTGCTTCTGAATGTATATTACCTCCTCTTGCGAAGAGGCCCCCCGGGAGGCCTAGGGTGAAGCGGTTCAAGTCAGTTGGAGAGGTTGAAAAGAAGTTGATTCGTTGTGGTCGTTGTGGAAAAATGGGCACTCATAACAAGTTGAGCTGCACTGAACCTCTCGTTCAGTAGTAGTATATGTTTCTGTAGAGAGTTTTTAAGGTTTGACTTTGTCTAGTGGGGGGCAGTAATAGGTTTTTTGGGAGCCAGTAATTGTTTATATTCAGTCTCAAATTAACATTTTTATTTTCACATGTCAGATTCTTACTGTTGTGATGATTAAAATTGCATCTACATAGCACAAGTTCAATTTTCCAACAGGTTTAATGCTTATTGGGTGGCAATACTGGGGGGCAGTAATTGGTTTATTGGGTGCCAGTAATTGTTTATATTCAGGCTTAAATAAACATTTTCCTATTCACATGTCAGATTTTTACTGTTGGGATGATTAAAGATTAAAATTTCATCTACATAGCATAAGTTCAATTTTCCAACAGGGTTAATGTTTATTGGGTGGCAATACTGGGGGCAGTAATTGGTTTACTGGGGCCAGTAATTGATAGTATACAGGCTCAAATAAACAATTTCCCCTTCACATGTCAGATTCTTAATGTTGGGATGATTAACATTGCATCTACATAGCACAAGTTCAATTTCCCAACAGGTTTAATGCTTATTGGGTGGCAATACTGGGGGGCAGTAATTGGTTTATTGGGGGGCAGTAATTGGTTTATTGGTACATATATAAGGTAGTAACATGTCTAATTTGTAGTATTTGTGTAAAGCGCCGGCTTCTAATTGAAGTCAGCATCAGTATACTATATCATCCAATAATGCAGTTCATTTCACCATAGTTTGAAGATTAGGCTAGTACGACAACTTTACAATCCCTACTCTTCGGATATGAAAACTATATGTCTAAATATGTTATATCTAATCTCATGCCTCACTTTCTCCCCAATACTAGGTGCATGAACCTCTCAAGCAGTCTTTTCCTCATGTTGTCCCCACCTTCCTTGGTTGGTTCTACGCCGTTTACAATGCTCTCCATGTAATGTAGCATAAAGGGCCCGCAATCACCACTGTACAGAAGTAAAAATAATTTATGTTTAGGAATGTAGGCAGCAACGACAAATGTTACACAAGTATTATGACAAATATTTTGCTTCAATGTACTTACGATGATGGGTTCTGTTGCGGGCAGTCAAAGTCTTCATAGAGTTCATAGTCTGTCTCCGCAACGTTATTCTGTAAGATCCAGTTCCTGGTTTGTTTTTCATCCTCGGTCATTGCTTCTTCAACAATAATCAGGTTTTCCTTATCATCTTCGCTTTTGCATTTTTCTCGAGTGACATTTGGATCTTGGCTTTCTCCCGGCATTCTCATCTTAGTCAAGTTCACAGCATGTATGAACTTCTTTATGTGCTTTACCTGTTTTTAGCAGATATAGAATTTTAGTTCCACAAAAGCATGCCAACAGTATTGAAAAGATAAAACTGAATTTGTGTAATTACTACATACCACTCTTGCTGCATTCAGGTGGTACTTCTCCTCATTGTTGAATTCATCTACTGGTGGCCTCAATGAATTCATATGACTGAAGCTCCTTTTTTCATTGTCAATTACCAGTAATGTGTAGTGCATGCATGTTGTGTGGTGAATTGGTAATAGCACCTTTTTGAATCGGAAGACGGACCACAGGGGTTCATAAATCGTTGTCTCTACTCCACACTCAAAAGGTCGAGTGTCCTCGTCTTGTTCTTTCGTCTGTTCATACTTTATAGCATAGTACTGTATACAGAACGTAACCAAGTTAATTCAAGTTAACAATAAAAGTTATCATTGAATCTGGGGGAAATTTTGCTTATTCAGTGGGGGTAGTAGACACATTACTGGGGGGCAATAATATGCCTACTGGCCCCCAATAGGCCGACAAAGAACAGTTTATTGTTCATTCAATATGAAATTCATAAACAGAACATCTTCAAAACACAGAATTATATATACTCATTGGCACAAATTAGGCCATAAACTATCTACTGCCCCCCAGTAGAATGATTGCTGCACCCCAGTAAACACAAAGAGTACCCCATATTTCAGCATGTTACTCAATGTGGCTTCCCAATAAACACATAACTCAATACATTTGGTTTATGCTACTTACGGATGCGTCTACTGTGAGGAATCCCACTTGTGAAGTTTGCTTTTCTGCATCAGACTTCAGCAAGTCAATATAAACGGCGATCACCTGCAAAATTGAGTACGTGGACTATACATCATAACTTTATAAGTAACAAGAGAAAAAAAAATTGCAGTAATTGATGAGATTACTGGGGGGCAGTAATCATTAAACTGGGGTGCAGTAGATCATTGAATGGAGCCACTCATTGAAAGACTTACGTCAGTTTCAATGTCCCCCTCTTGGATTATTACTCTTAGGTCGTGCTTCGTGATTCGGCGTAGAAGATCACTGCTGATCCAGTACTCGGTCCTATTGAAACAGAAACATTTGATTCCAACACATATTTTATCAGTATGAAAACAGGAAATTAAATTGTTACACCAATTTTAAACCACGCTGTGTACTTACGTGTCTTTCTGAGCAACGTTGAAGAACTCTCGATAATACCTTGCCACTGCCGGATCCAATGTCTTCCATGTTTGCTTATCGCATTTGACTGCCTTTAGCTTTATCTTGTTGTGAAATTTTCCATGGGCTGGCGGCATGATTCCTGCTTTCTTAGGTGCAGCTCGCTTTGAAATTTTTGCCTCCTTCGGAGTGTCGTACTCCCACTCCTCCTCTCTAGCTTTCTTGGCTGCCCTCCGGTATGTCTTCACGTTTTTCACTATAGAATGTATCTCCGGAGTTTTCTTCTGTTGTTCCTGATCGGCATGGGTCCCTTCCTTCTTTTTTTCCTTTCCAATTAATTGCATCACTTCTGTGTCAGCAATATTCCTTATAATGTTGTCAAGTTGGTCATCTTCCTCTTCATTACCATGTTCTTGTTAGCCCGGAGGAAAACTGCTTTCATTTTCTTCATCAAGTACTTCCTGTGCAATGGGAAATGCTGACGTCACCGTGTCCGTCGACTTTCCTGCACTGGCTGCATGATGGGTTTCCTCTCCGACACTCGGTCCAAAGTTTGGATTTTCATCCTCAACTTCATCTTGGGGGACCACACCCTGCTTGAAAGGAACTATCTCAAGTTGGGTTTGAGGTGGGGGGACCTCTCCTTTCTCCCTTTCAAGCCGTTTGTACAACGCCCTGATGAGGTTATTTTTGGCCCGCTTTTCAACTTCCAACTCCCTAATTCTCTCGTCGGCAACCTTCAGCTTTCCCCATAAATCCTTGTTCTGTGCAGTCAGGTCCTCATTTTCTTTGGCAAGCCTTGCTAACTTTACCTCCATTTCTTTTGTGGGCTTTGTCTCACCAATGGCTTCCTCCATCTCCCTAATTAGTCCCTTGATATTCCCCGTCAGCCTTTCATTTTGTTGCTCTTCTACTTGGCTTGCCAGGGGTACCTGCCAACAGAATATAACTATAACCGTCAAGTTATTGGCCCCCAATAATGTGTTCACTGAGGGCCAGTAATAATATTATTGCCCCCCAGTAGACAACCATAAAAGCACATATCTACATGTAAACAAGTCAATGATTTAAAATTCAACCAACAAACATCAGTAATTCACTTCATAGGCTTTGTTTAACGTATCCATTACTGGCCGATTACTGGGTTAACACATTACTGGGTCCCAGTAATGTATTTATTACCCCATAATTACTGGCAGCAGACAAGCTCAGTTGTGCCACTCACCCAGTTGTCGAAGCTTGGTGTGTCCTGCACCTCATCACCTAGCTCGAGGTCTTCCAGTCTAATTTTTGCAGGCCATGGTCCAGCTTTTATTAGATCCTGATACATTTAACAAGTAAGTAATGTATAGTAAACATTGAAAATAAGGTATATATATAATGTTTTTGTAATTTGCTTACCACGGCTAAGTTCTCGTTCATGTGCAACTGCTCCAGGCTAAAAATTTCCTTTATTGACCATTAGATGAATCGTGGAGTCTCATTCTGCCTTCCAGGAATCCAAGTCTTTGCCTTGGTCTTCTTAAGGAACCAGTAATAGATGAGAAGAATGCATCCATTCAAAACAGATGGACTGTTCCTCCTATACTTTTGTAACCCTTCCATCAAGAAGTTCAGAATTAATCTTGGCCAATTGTACATGTTTATGGTCTCAATCCGTTCACATATCGCGACCATATCCCATGTGATCTGAGCCCCGGTTCGCATCAAGAAGTTCAGAATTAATCTTGGCCAATTGTACATGTTAATGGTCTCAATCCGTTCACATATCGCGACCATATCCCATGTGATCTGAGCACCGGTTCTGGTGAAGAAGAATGTGCTGAATAAATATGTCATCATTAGCACGGCTATCTTCCTGGCATCTTTCTCTTCTGCCGGCTTTGTCAACTCATCTATCAGTGTCGACTCCACCCGTGTTCTGAGGACAGCCTGCGTCTTTAAAGGGCTGCCAAATATTAGAGAGTCTTCCATCTCTTCCCTTACTACCCTCCTGTTCACATTGAACACTTCTCCTTCAGCCGGGAGGTGAAACAAAGCCATGACATCCTCCTCCGTTATTTCCATAAAAATATCCCCAAACTTCCACTTGTTGTAGGTACGGTCGAAGTGCCTTAGGAGTATCTCCAGGTCCGCTTCATGTTTGTGCAGCTGGATCTCTGTTATCTTGTCCTGCCAGAAAGGTTCCATTATTTCACCAAAGTTGGTACCCATCAAAATCTCTTTCGTTTGGTCTGGAATTCTGTCTTTATGTGCGTTGACCATCCTCCAGAATGCACTGAGCGTGCACTTCTGTTGCTTCCACTCGATCTTTGCTTTATGTGTCTCTTTTTTCTCCTCTTTTTTAACTGCCCTTTTCATTTTCTTCTTGGCTTTCTTCTTTGGTTTTTCTTCTTCTGTATCCACCTCCTCTTGAAGTTGTTTCCTTTTTGGTTGTTGTCTTGTTTTGATTACAAACCTTTTCGTTGTCAGTTCACCCTCGGATTCTGATTCTTCTTCAGACGATCGTCCTGAATCTTCATTTACTTCTTCTTCAGCAGATCCTTCGTCAGAAATATGTGCTGCCTGTTGTCGCTTCCTCTTTCTGATTTCGACAAACTTTTTTTGCAGTGTTTGGTTAAACGTGGTCTCAGCATAGTTATCGGAACTCTGTGAATTCCGGTCATCTTCCTCTGAGTCACTCATCAATGTGAATTTTGGTCTACCCATTCTGCACCGAAAATAAAACCACAATGATCAATCCAAAATAGCTAATAGAAGGGTTCTGACTCCGTATGAAGACATTATTGAGGGGCAGTAATGTGTCTACTGCCAGCCACTAAGCCATCAAAACTAGGACAAGTTTTTTGGATTCACAGTGTTTTGCACTATATCACAAAGAAAACTAAAAATGATCATTATATAATCAACAAAAGATGATGACTGTGTCCTAAGAAAAACATTATTGGGTGGCACTAATTAGTCTACTGCCCACCAGTAGACCCACAATAAATACACCGCATCCCATGTTTCACGGTTTATAGCAGTTATTCACACTCAAAACAACAATTAATGTACAAAATCCAACATTAGGATGACCAATAAACTGTCTACTGCCCCCCACTAGACTGCCAAAACCCTCACATTTTGCATCAAAAATTCCACCAAGTCCCATGTTTCACGGTTTATAGCAGTAATTCACACTCAAAACAACAATTAATGTACAAAATCCCGCATCAGGATGTCAATAAACAGTCTACTGCCCCCCACTAGACTGCCAAAACCCTCACATTTTGCATCAAAAATTCCACCGCATCCCATGTTTCAAGGTTTATAGCAGTAATTCACATTCAAAACAACACTTAATGTCCAAAATCACTCATCAGGATGGTCAATATACTGTCTACTGCCCCCCACTAGCCTCCCACAACCCTCACATTTTGCATGAAACATTACACCGCACCCTATGTTTCATGGTTTATAGAAGTTATTCACACTCAAAACAACAATTAATGTCCAAAATCCCACACTAGGATTGTCAATAAACTGTCTACTGCGCCCCACTAAACTGGCACAAGCCTCACAATTTGCATCAAACATTACACCGCACCCTATGTTTCACAGTTTATAGAAGTTATTCACACTCAAAACAACAATTAATGTCCAAAATCCCACACTAGGATGGTCAATAAACTGTCTACTACCCCCCACTAAACTGCCACATACAACATAATTTGATTCAATAATCTACTACTGCAATTTGACACTAAATTAACTTTGGAATAGCATATTTCATTCCGCCAATGAATGAATCAGTGATGATTGGCCCCCCAGTACGAACTCTACTGGGGGGCACTAATGTTACAACTTTTATGTCAACTCCACAATAGGCTTTAGATCAAACCTCATTTCATCTAAAATAAATGTTTTGAAGTACTGAATAAGATTCGTATAAGATTTTCTCAATTATGAAGCAGAAACCCTATATTTCACCGACTTCACAGATATGCAAACTCGTTCGAGAAATTTCACAGATATGTCACCAAAATGTAACTTCAATCTACTTTAAACGAAAGATTTTGTAATAGGTTCCTCAGAAAACATGAAAAAAACCAAAAAACGGAGTCTGAATTGGGTTTTTACCTGTTACGATATCTTCCAAGCCGGAAAAAACTAGAAACACAACTGTCGGACCTTGAAGCGTCGTCGCCGTAGAACAGTGAGAATACAGGTGAGAGACAGAGAGAGAGAGAGATAGAGAAGGAGTGAGGCAGAGAGAGAGAGAATCGGGTATGGAGGGAGGAAGAGATTTGAAACGGTTTGACGTTTGATTGAGATTGGTAACTGACGAGTCGTGCGGTGTTAGTGTAGTGGCACTACCGTAATAATGTTTGTTTCCGGAGCCTATATGAGTCTTGAACCTATTAAATTGGGTAAGTGGGCACAATTAGATGAAGGTGGAGTGGTTGGGCAAATATTGGGCTAAAAATGTGTAACTGGTCACAACCCCAATTGTATATTAAAAAAAATTTAATAGTAATAATTTAGCACCAATTATTTTTTTGAATATCACCACTCTTATACACTGAAATCTGTGTGAGTTAAGAAGATATTTCACACTAATTAGCATATCAAAATATCATTTACAATGTTAGAAAACAAGTGGGACCCACAAAAAATTTCACACGGACTCTCAAAACCGGCGCTCCTTCTGAAGGCAACTGAAAAACATTTTGGGCTGTAGGTACAGCCTTTTACACACGGACATTCGTGTGAAATATCACACAGATTTAAATTTGTGTGAGGTGTCTGTTTTGCTAGTAGCTCCCGCTCGATGAACGGACGCGTGCTGGGATGGTAGAGTGGGTACGCCTCGTCTAAGACCCATCTCCCAGTGAAGAAACAGGTACCACTCGTCTCACTGCGTCTTCTTTCACCATTTGCTTTCCTACCAGAAACAAGAACTAGAAGATGGAGGAGAGCTATGGCAGTGAAGCTAAGACTGGTACGAACCCAGGAACCCATTTCTGAGTCCTTACCAAAGAAGCAAGAGAGAGAGGGAGAGAGTTTGATATGTTTTAGACAGAGAATGAAAGAGTGTGATGGGAGTTTTATAGTGAGAGAAGATGGGCGGGTAGCTAGACAACATCATGATATCCTTTTTGGTTAGTCAAAACCTGGAGGATTTATTTTTAATTTGGTGCAAATAGGTAAAGAGTTTTATTTTAGATTTATTTCCCTCTATATGTTGAGAATCAGATTTACATAGAGCAACCCATTTACTAGTGATATTGACTGAATTAATACCTAAAACCAGGCATTGCGTTACCGGCCGTTATTGGAAGATTGTATTCATCAGACCACATTTATGGGGGGATAAAAGCATTTGATATATAATTCAATGAATCCCAAATAGTGAAAGTCTTTGGCTTGGACCTCACCATTTGTGTTGGGTAAATAGTATCCAATATTCATAATCAATACATCAAATCAAATCAAGCAACTAAATATATAAATACATAATATTGCATGTCTTTGGTTCTTTGTCTCATTCTAAGAGGGACCTCTTTTGCATGCTGCTGTGGGCTTTGTGGAATGAAAGAAATAATGTTCTTTGGAAGGGGAGTACTTTTAACCCCCTTTATACAGCAGCCTGGGCCTCAAAATTTCTAGAGGACTATCAAGCTGTGCACCCTGTGACAGTGTCAAAGAAGGCTAGGAGGAGGACTGTGGCAACTTCTCCCAAGTGGTATACTCAAATTGAACACGGATGGTGCTTTTTTAGCGGCTATGGGTCAAGGTGGAATCGGGGCAATCATCATAGATGAGTTTTGTGTGTGTTTAATTAGTTGCAATTGCACGCCCTTTTTCCCAGGTTATATCTGCATTCCATATGGAGTGTGAGGCTATGAGAGCAGGTCTCCTTCTAATTATTCACCAAGGCATGACATAGGTCGACATTGAGACCGATTGTGTTGCGGTGGTTAATGCACTTAATGGAAGCATGGAGGACTTCTCTGAGGTAGGTTGCATTGTTGAAGATTGTAAAGCATACCTGAATGTTATTCCGTCTTTTTCTTTACAACCTATATATCGTGAAGCAAATGGTGTAGTCCATAGATTGACGCATCTTTCTAGTGTTTCTTACTTAGATGATTATTGATTAGATGAGACTCCTGTGATTATCCAGTAAGAAACACTTTGCATGGGGTTGACGCATCTTTCTAGTGTTTCTTCTAATTATCGTAGTGTTTCTTACCTATATTCTATGAGGATTCTTGTACTAGTACTCAAGGTGTATGTAATATGTCCCGGCCCCTCGCTGTACAATCATCCTTCTCATATTAATAATAATAATGGGCGTGGGGTTGAGCCTCCCAGTTAGGTTGGGTTTCAAACCCATTTAAAAAATATATATATATATATATATATATATATATATAATCAAAAATAGTTTTTTTTTAAATATTTTTATTTTTAAGAAATGATGAGTCAAGCTTATGAGTACAGGAGATGCACGACATTTATTGTTCTAAAGCCGTAGACGCCTCCCTACGTTGTTAAGAGGATGTCTAGTTCACTTTGCATGACTAACGATAGATGGGGTGTTAAGTGTTTATCGATTGCCCAAAAAATGGAAAGGAGACAGTTGAAGAGTAAAGAAATGAGAGTAGTGGAAAGAACGTCCATTATTTGTCTCAAGAGTTTATTATTTATAGATTTCTTCATAACCCTTTAAAAAGACATGACTCTTGAATTTAAATAAAAAAACCAACAATCCCCCACAAGATTCAAAACTTCATAAACTCAAAAAATATGGGGGAGATTGAGTGTAATACCCTGAAAATTCGTTATTAATTCCTAAATGCTTTGGGAATTAATTTAGTGGTTGTTGGTACGATTATGTGGTTCGTGGATGGAGCGGAAGTGTATCGGATGAATTTTTATTCAGAAAATATGGTTTTAGGGGGGCGCAAAGGTTGACTTTTTATACGTTAGGTTTCTTCGAAAACTTCCTTCACGAAAATTGTAGATTGCGTCGATACGAGTTCGTGGACATGCGTAACGTGAAAATCGGAGTTCTTATGAAGAAGTTATGATATTTGGAAAAAGTTTATATTTTGGTTAAATAGGAAAAAAATCAGAAGTTTCCAAAACGGGAAACTTTTTCTCTCTCTTCGGTCCCGAGCTCAGTTTCGCCCAGTCGACTTCGCCGGCTTCGTTCTCCGCCGTCCGGCCACCATAGGCCGAGATTCTTCTCCCTATCTCTTTGCCTCACTCCCATCTACAACCCTGTGAAGTTTCACGACGTGGGTCGGCCCGTGCACGATGTAACAAGGCTGGGAAGTTTGGCGGTGACGCTGCAAATCGTCCAGATCGGAGCTCACGATTCCAACCACCTAAGGCGGTGATTCTTGGGGGCTTTTGAAGCCCAGAGGATGTAGATGCTTTCTCCCAAGGTGGCTTGCAACGATTCAAAGTGTGGAGGTCAAATTTTGAAGATTGGGATTTTAGGGTTCATCGAGTTTCATAGCTTTGGAGGTAAATTCAGGCCATATGGCTTCTATTCAGACTTTGTGCTAGTTATGAAAGTTGTAATTGGAGTTGAGATGAAGATCTTTTGTGTTGGAAGTTTTGTCAAATTTTGACTTTAGGTGGGCGGCAGCGCCGCCACTGTGGTGGTGTTTTCAGGCGGCTTCCGGTCACCCCAGGGATAGTTTATGTTCCTGATTTAGACTTACTCATTGATATGAGCATTTCGATATGTGGTTTGTAATTTTTGGAGATCGTATGAGCATGTTAGAGTTTTAGCATTTTTGATTCGATCGGTTTTCAGTATGTGAGGATTCGGCCGTTCGATCGACTTGTAGTTTTGTATTATAAATAGTAGAAGTGTTCCGAGGTTGTTGGATGGTCTCGGATGACGATCTGACTGTTGGATCGTCGTATAATTGTGTTTTGTGAATTGTGTGATTTGTGTTGTATTGAATGTGACCTTGATGTGATTAAGTGATTGACGGAATTGTGTGAGCGGAGTATGGATGATTTTGTGCTTGTTTTGGTTTGTGTGAAGACGCAGCAGGATTTGGAGGTGAGTAAATCTCACGTGGTTCATTTACGAACGGATTTATTTATTACTCGGAATTACTTGTTTAATTGTTAAATCATTGTCGAAACAAATTATTTGTTTTAAAATATATGAACTTGATCGACAACGGTTCATGGGTAAGTTAAAACAATGTTTTGATATAAAATGATGGGAAAAAAATACAAACAGTACCCAACCTATGGCCCACTCCGAATTTCTAAACCCAAATTTTTGAAACTATCACAATGGTACCCAGAATAGCCAGCTCAACCCAATATTCGTACCTGCCGTCCATGACGGCGTTAAACCGCATGCCACGTGGTGTGTTTGATGGATATTTGTGTCATTTACTTACCCAGCCCTGTTCCTGAGTCCCCTTTCTTTCTCCCTTTTTCCGTTTCTCTGCCTCTGTCATCTCTCTCTCTCTGTCTCTCTGAGCATGAACTCCATCGCTGTCTACAAATACTTATGCTCCTCATCATATTCTCCTCATTCTAAGCTACTTGAAACTCAATCGAATCCATACATTAACCAGCAATATCCCATCAGCTTTTGAATTACTATTACTCTCTCTCTCTCTCTCTCATATTACGAAACAAAGAAAGAAGCAATGGCTCTAGACCTTTATTGATGAACACTTCTTCTCTCTTTGAGTTCTTCATGTTATAGTAGTAGCTTCCAAGAGAACTCATTACTTCATATTTATGTTGATGATGCTAATCGTGAACCAACTGGCTCAGAGAGAGTTATGAATGGATCTGTGGCTATATCAACTTGCATCTTAGAAAGGAATTGAAGTGGGTTCTTTTGGTGTCAGAATCTGGGTTACTAGAGGAAAATCCCATTAGCCTCTCAATCCAATCCATAAATTACATTCATACACTGAACCCACTTGGATTTGCATGTCCACAGGTCTAAAGAGAAGAAGAGCAAGACTCCGATCTACCATTCTACCAGATTTCTTTGACCAACAAAAAAATCAACCAGATTTCATGAATCAAAACCCATCACCCAAATCCTAGAATCCAAACCCGAATTTTATAAAGATGCACAATAACCTCATAATCTGCTTCCGGTCTGAACCTTGAGCTTGAATCTGAACTCGTAGATCTTCTTAGATAGGTTTAGGAACAAGAATGTAAAGCAAACAAAGCCCGACCCAGAACCCAAATTCAAGAACGTGTTCTCAGCGAAAGAAGGTAATAGTAGATTTTTGGGTTTTGAATTTCTCGCTGACGACTCCAAACACGGGGAGGGAGATCATCGGAAGTCTGTTCTAGATGGCAAAGACTTTATCGGGAATTTGGGGAAGAAGAAGAGATAGAGAAGAAGCTGATTTCTTTCTTCTTTATTATTATTTTTTTTTTTTAGAATAAAAACTGTCGGGCTTAAAAAATAGAGAGAGGAAAAAAATTATAAAAAAAAAAGTCTGAAGTGACCAAAATATCCCTTAAAATATGCCATCTATCACAAGAGTTGACGCCATCATAGACGGCGTGTAAGAAAATTAGGTAGAATTGGGAACTCCAGGTACTGATGTGATAGTTTCGAAAATTTGGGTATAGAAATTCGGAGTGGACCTTAGGTTAGGTACTGATTGTATTTTTTTCCCTAAAATGATTTTTGAGAAGTATAATTTATAAAACTATAGTTGGTATTAGTGGCATCCCTGAGTGGATGAGTACGTATATATATATTTAGTGATGTAGCTTACTATTGTTGCGCAATGTGATGTTGAGGAAAATATATGGTTTTGGAAATAAAAGATGGTTTTGTTGGCTTTGAGTTTTGAAAGAAATAGGTATGGTTTTGGTGATTGTTTGAGTTGAGAAACAATATTTGGAAAATGATTTCATTATTGTTTGAGGCTATTGGAGATGAGGAAACAATATTATGTGTTGACCTGTGTGGTGATCTGTGTGATGATTTGTGTGATGACCTGTGTGGTGATCTGCGTGATGATTTTGTGTAAATGATGTGGGTTATTGTGAGATGATTTATTTGAAGTTGATGGGTGATCATCGACTTTGGTGTTGATGGGTGATCATCGACTCTAGTTTGAGTTGTTGACCTGTGTGGTGATCTGTGTGATGATATGTGTGATGATCTGTGTGGTGACCTGTGTGGTGATCTGTGTGATGACCTGTGTGGTGATTGGCGTTATTAATGGATGTTTTTAGTAAATGTTTATATTTATTTCTATTATTGAATTGATTGTTTTAATGCAATTTCCTAAACTAAATTTTATTCAGGGATTACTATGATTTTTATTGTTTGTTTTAATGTAATCTCCTGAACTAAATTATACGCAGGGATTACCGTTTTCTGAATTGATTGGTTTTAATGTAATCTCCTGAACTAAACTATATGCAGGGATTACTATGATTTTGGATTGTGTGCTTTTAGTGATCTCCTGAACTAATTTTCTAAGCAGGGATTACTGGTTTTATTTACTTTAATGATGTGAGTGCAGTTGTGGTTGAGACTCGTAGTGAGTCAAGAAATGTTTTATCACGTCATTGTGGTGATAAATGCTTTATGTTGTGAGGAAAGAAGTGTGATTTTGTGGTTGTGTTGTCGAGACTGAAAATGATTTGAAACGTCACTGAGGTGACAACTACTTTTGTTGAGACAAATGAATGATGGTTTTGTATGTTTGGTTGTGTTTTGTGGAGTTAAATGTTGTTGCTTTAATTTATCTCAAGAGTTGAGAAATTATAAGCATGCGTGATGTGAGTCATTTTAATTGAGTTTACTCACACAAGCTTGCAAAAGCTTACCGGGTTTGTTGTTTCAACCCGGTGCACTATTCCATGGTGTAGGGTTTATTGTGTAGCTTAGAATATCGATTAATCGTCGTCGAAGCTGAGGTGTACGTTCGGTAGCGTGGACATCGAATGGTACTCTTAGTTTTAAGTCTTCCGCTGTGTAGTGAGTTGTGGTGGGTGTGTTTACTTATTGAATTGTCATTCAGTTTAATTTGTAAACTATCTGTAATGTAATATGTGACTCTAAAGAACGAGTCAGTATTGACATTGTGAGCTCAGTTTGTTTAGTTGATTCATTTAAATGAAAAATTTTCTATGTGTTTTTCTTGTACTTGTTGAGTTATCGCGTTTCGGATTTGAATTTATTTATTCAAAATTTGGGGCGTGACATTGAGAGAGAAGGAAATTTATGCAACTTTTATACCATGCAATAGGTGTAGGTGTACGTCTTCCAAACTTGAACCTACACTTAGTATAAACAACTTTTATTCGAAGGACAGTCTTCAACTATGTCTTGAACGAGTAAACAATTTATTTCACACTTTACAATTACTATGTTATAGTCCTGTAGAAGCTGATTATTCCAACTATATTTTGAAACAAACCAAAGAGAAAAACTTAAAGAAGTAGCAACTGTTCATAGAAGTATAAAAGGACACTTTGCTCAAATTCTCTAATTTCTATTCTCCCAATAATATGAATCAGGGCGGACTGGATAGAGGTCTTGAGCATATGTAGATGAAGCAATCCACGACCCTTCAATTGACATAGTTTGTCTCTGACTCTCAGGGTCACCATTGTTTTCTTCAATATTGGATTGAAAATGTTTCCTCATCGCATTGATTTCATTAATTGAGGCGTTTGGATCAAAGACCACCTCCTGAACAGAAGCTCTACCTTCAAGCATGCTCACCACTAAAGACATGGCGGGCCTAACTGCTGAAGAAGCATTAGCACAAAGGAGAGCAATATTGATCGTAGTAACCATCTCTGCTTTGTTAAACTCTGAGTCCAACCTTGGATCCACCAGGTCCAACAAACTTGCTCTCTCTTTTAGAAGAAGTGCCTAGAAACATGAAGGTACAAAAGCTAATATTATTTGTTTATCTTCAAATAAATGTCAATGAGAGGCTCATATTGACTATGACCAAGAAAACTAGTAAAACTTTTTAGTGTTGTTCAGAAAAAGTCATGAATAACTGATATTATAAGAGAAAAGATAATGAGCCAGAGTATGCTTTAATAGAGATAAATGGTATCAACAAAACTCAAGATTAAATAAGGAAGCCAGTAGATTCACGTTACCCAATCTAGAAGATAAAAACTTTCTTCCTTTGAGCGGTAAGTCGTATTGCACCTTCCACTGACAATTTCCAATACAAGAATTCCGAAACTATAAACATCTGCTTTATCAGTCAGATAACCCCGCATCGCATATTCAGGTGCCATATAACCTCTGCCAAATCATTAAGTCAACCATCATCGGGGTTAAACAACTAGTAAAGATACTACTATTTGTTTTAGAATGTAGGATCGATGCAAGAGAGATTGTAGATGAAATTGGTGTTCTCTTTCATTGATAATAGGAGCTCTATATATATGGATTACAAAGTACATAATCTTAAAATACAAGGATTCCTACTTTAATTACAAATAGGAATCTAGAACATTCTCTCCTATTACAACTATAAAAAGTAATCCTAATTTGACAAGGCACACTAAAAGTCAATATTCTTCAAGACTATTCCAAATATCATAGAGTTTTTCTTTTCTTAATTGGATGTTTAAAATGTGAGAGGGATGACACAAAAAAAGCTGCGTTGGAAGAACAAATCTGCATATTAAGATTTGTTGAATAGTAAAGAAGTAGTAAGTTAAAAACTTCTATTAAGATAGAGAAACCTTCCATTTGTCCATGTTTTCTTTTTCCTTTCTCTTATATGGATTATGGACCCATCTGGGTGAAATGAAGATAGACAGAAAAGCATAGGAAAATAAGGTAAAATAGGGGCTTACAAAGTTCCAGCAATCCGAGTGCTTATGTGGGTATTATCGTCTTCATTAAGCTTGGCCAACCCAAAGTCAGATATCTTTGGGAAAAGATTTTTATCAAGTAGCACATTAGTGGCTTTGATGTCTCTATGAACGATCTTCAACCTTGATTCCTCATGGAGGTAAGCCAAACCTCTGGCTATACCAACACAAATCCTATGCCTTGTTGGCCAGTCCAACTTCACCTGATTTTCTTTTGAGCCTTACATTGATAAAAAGTAGTTTGAAGAAATGAATTCTCTGTTTCTTTCTTTTAAGTATAACTAGTATCTTTGCATACCCTCTAGCATGAACCAAAACAAGGTAAATTCTATGAAAATTATAAGAGAGAAACACTTACCAAATAGAGCACGTGCGAGGCTATTGTTTTCCATGTACTCATAGACAAGTAACAAGTTATTTCCTTCAATACAGCATCCATAAAGCTTGACAAGGTGAGGGTGTTGCAGAGCAGAAATCATGCCTATCTCATTCACAAATTCACGATTCCCTTGTTTCGATTGGGCTGAAAGCTTCTTAACAGCAATTGCAGTGTTGTCTGATAGAAGGCCCTGCATTCAACAAATTAACATACTTAACCTCTTCTGTAAACCGTAAAGAGGTTTAACAAGAAACATGATGCATTTTAAATTAGCCCAAATGCAGTAAATAAATATTATCGGAATGATTGATTATGAAGAATACCTTGTAAACTGGACCAAAACCACCTTCTCCAATCTTGTTCGTTGTGTCAAAGTTGTTTGTGGCAGTTTTGATTTGCCTCAAGGTAAATTTGCCAGTCTGCAGGTCCACACCCTTCAAATCTATGTATGAAGCAAACTTAGATAAGAAATTATATTATTGCCCATAAGGCCATAACTTCATAATGAAATATGGCAATCTTAATTTTTATTATCTTGAGACTGATTTTAAGGCCTACGACTTAACAAAGTCAATGAAGCCATAGCTTTAACAGCATAATTACATCAAAACATCTTACGTGTGGCAGTGCATATGTTATGGAATGAGAGTAATTACATGAAATAGACCTAGAAAAACAACATAGATATTCATCTTAGTAGAGAGAGAAACATAACAAATATAAAAGAAATAACAAAAAAAAAAAACAGGATAACAGAAACAATTGGAAATACCTTGTTCCAAAGTATTTGCTGGTCCTATGAAGCATTTCCACCAGAGAAGACCTAAAATCACTAATATTATGAACACTCCTCCAGCCACAATTCCAACCATTTCACCTGCGGATATACCATTTCCACCTCTTGACGAGGATTTTTTCGGGGGTACTGGAAAATCTGCCAGAGGAAGAATATGTTTAATATATTATTATTATTATAACTATTATTTCACTCTTGTACATGCATATATTTTTCATGGTGAAAATGGACTTTTTCATCTAATGCTCAAAGCATACTCCATGTAGTATTTCAATGCAATTACGACCACATACCCATTACTGACTATAGCATAAATCAGTTCTATGTGATAGCCTAAGAGGGAACTTTAATAAAGATGATATCTTAACTCTCAAGTCAAGAAATAAGTAGGTGGATGCAATTTTGTGGCAATTCAAAGTAAAAGAAACTGAAGAATCCAATCAAAAGCTCAAGACATTGTTATACGAGAGAGCTGAAGTAGAGTTTAATGGAATATCGGACTCCTACCACGAACCTTTACATATGAGAAACTCCCCATTCTCTACAAATAATTATTAGAAGAAGCTCATAACAGTGCAAAACTTACTTGGGTCTACAGAAATAGCTGATATAAGAGGACCATAGACTCCTCTTTCAGGGATAGCCTGTGTTCCTTTCCCATTCCAAAAGAAACGAATCTCCAAGGTTTGATTTGTTACAAAAGCAGTATAGTTTTCTATGACTGATATACCATTCCCACCTGCTGCATCCGCAATATTAAAATCCTTCGCCACTCGTTTCCCCTGCAATATACTACTTTGATTACTTGCCGTTTTATTCTCACAATGAGGTTTATATTTCTCAGTCTTGATTTCAATCTATTACATGTCATTACTCGAAATTCATAAATGTAAAGCTCATATTTCAATTGTCCAAAGCCTAATCATCATTTGTTGAATATTAAGAACCGTGGAAATGTTTGTAATTAGCTACCTGAATGTAAACATCAAATATACGCCTTCCCAAGCTACGATATGTTTTGCCATTTTCAAACATTATCTCTGCAAAATGGAGCCTCACTGTGTAGTTTCCATTCATCAGGCAAAACCCAAAATAAGTTAGAGAGATGGGTGAAACGCGTGCAGTCGTGTACAGTGGACTGAGTTGAGGATCGGGCATAGAGAGTGTAGATCTATTATAGACAATTAAGGCGTCCAGCGGTTCTCTGTCATCATCAGGGTAGTAACCAGTGTTGCTAAACCCCCAGTAGTTTTTGCTATCGTAAAATGATGAAGGACCTCCTGGATCGTTATCTGCTTCATATGTTCTGGATATGGTGATATTTTCATTAACAACTATTTTAGTTCCACCACAATTTATATGGAGAGAGGACCTTAGATCTGGAATGAAAACAAAAAAAGATTAAAGAGAACAACTAAAAGGAGTAAACCCCAAAACAAAACAAAAGAGTAAGTTCATTATAGCTCCCTAACAGATATATATATATATATATTTTTTTTTTTCCAGAAGCATTTAGCCTAAATTTTTGTTACCGTAAGTCCCTTTTAATTGAACTTCGTGGCAATTATACAACTAAGCTTCTTTCGAATTAACTAAGTGACAATTACATGCTGAATAACAGAACACCAATGTACCCCTCACTCTAGATCCTAAATCTCCAATCTCTACCTGGGTATACTAGACCCTACCACGGTATAATATTGAATAACCCATAATAAGACCCAAACAGCTCAAAGAAACTCAAAAACCTTAACGTAACAAAATGACAATTTATGAATTGCATCATTGGAATATCTATCTCACGTGCTTCAGACACAAAAAAGAAAAGAAAAGGGAGTTGGCCTCTGTGAAGGAAAGAAAAGGCAAGCACAATTGTTCCTTTCATGGAATGGTTCAGATGAGCTAATGAGTGTCCGCAAGTCAAGGTTGATGAAATTACTAATTTATCATTCTTTTCCCTATATAGGATACATCGATGTATCTCTAAAGTTTTATGATCATGCAAAAATGAGTCAAAATTAGAAATATATAACTAACCAAAATAGTTACTACTCTTTAATTTTCGTTAGTTGAGAACATGATAATGGTTTTTGTTTTTTTTGTTTTTCCTTAAAATAAGAATTTCACAGTAATTTCAATTTATTTCTTGTCATTCAAACCCTTAAGAGATATCATCTTTCAAATATTTCGTAAGGCTACAAAATTATGTGCTTTTAAATTGTACTTTCACCTAGCATGTCTGGAATTAGAAAACCTTTTGTTGCAAAACAATAATTTTTTGTTACCTAAAGGAACCTATGTATGCGGAAACCAAATTAAGTTACCTTCCGGACATGTTGCATTATTCAAACATGAAATAATTCTGCAAATAGAAGGCCGGAAAATGTCAGAAATATAACATCACAACTAAAAATGAATTGTAAATTTAAATAAGAGATACACAGTTGGTTTGGAGTGCCAATTAGACCTACGGTGCATGCTTTCAGAAAATTAATTTGAAACTTACGACTTATTTCCCTTTGACGAGCTTGCAAACAAGTTCCTGTAGACATTAAAAAGGAAAAGTTAAGATTACTCTACAAAACACAAAGAAATTAAATTTTGGGCTACTAAATACATTCTTACATGCCGCCACGGCCAACACAATTGTCGGTCCCACTAATGGTCATGTTGTTGTATGAAAGATCACTGCACATAAAGCATCTGATATGAATTTTTATTTTTAAAGTTTTATTAGAAAATGCATTATGTTCATGCTCCATGTCGCCAAGTAGTTTGATCTGTGCTGAGGCTAGGCCTGAGGGATGGAGCATCTTGAGGATATAAAACCCCACGGATGTTCTAAGTCTGGCATCTTAGTTACTCGGCATATAATATACGGTAAGTCTCTTCATACAAAATTGGTTTTTGGGTATAAACGTTAACAAATACAGCAACAAAAGAGCTCTATCACAATACGTACTCCAGATTGGCTTCATAAACATTGATCTTTCATTAATTCTATTAAAATGCCATATTTTCGTTTAAATTGGGATCATATGATCTTTCCTGATTACCTCAATCCATACCCTTTATTTTTACATATAGATGCATCTCGACTTCAGCATTGCTGATAACCATCTTATCAACATGCTATTTTACAACTGCTCAGAATTCTGTCCTATATAGAATGGCTGGTCTAAGTCTAACAATGTATTTCAAATTGTCTTTGGAGGATATATATTGGAAATCTTGAACTGTAGGAATCATAAAACTTTGGGAATTTTTTAGGATGCTCTCAAAACTAAGAAATACTATCTAAGAATGCTATCATAGATTGAATACCACAGTAATCACCAGACAAAATAAAAGTATACAGTTAATGCTATGTTGATGGTATAATTGCAAATCAAGCTCCAAAGTTCTACTTCACACCATAATGGATGTACTATGATTCATGTAGTAGATAACGTAGCTTTCCTTATTAATTAATTTACTAAATTTTAAAATTTGGGAGAGAGCCTTACATGTTATTTCCTTCCAGCAATTCGGGCACTCGTCCATTCAGCAAGTTTCCGGTTAAGAATCTAAACATATTAAATCCACAAACAAATAAGTGAAAAATGCAGTGTTCATTATATAAAATTGGCTTATGTTTGATCAGTTCTAAGTGCCTTGGATCATACTTTTATCTGAAATATCATATACAAGAGATAATTTATATTTTCGGCCAAATGTCGAAGGGATATATATTCACAGAGATAAATTACTACAAACTGTACATAAGCTAACAAAGGTCTGCAATAAATTTTAAACTATTTTAGGGCTTTTCATTAAAATGAACAAATTCCAAAATGATCATAGAAAGATTAATAGGTTAGTAATTTAGCCTCGGCTTCCACAATAAATGCCCTGGCCAAGCGTGGTTTGTAAAGTTTCTTTGAGATCGATTCGACAGTTACCTTAAGAAATTATTGTTTTTTGTTATGAGTTATGACCATGTTCTAACAGTTATTGCAGTTTAGGAATACACCAGCTGTGATTCATTAATCATTATAGTCCCCAAGAAAAATGATATTTTGAGCTTGTTGAACCACTGACGAATATTTGTCTGAATGTTGGTGTAAGAGAGTCAAAATCTGTTATTTGAATTTCTCACATGTTAGCCGAATCAACTTTATGAACAAAGGGGCTAGGAATTTTCCCAGTAAGCTTGTTAAAGCTGAGGTCTCTGCAAACAAAACAATATCAAAAGCATGTCACAGTAGGATCAAAATCCCAAAAATGATTAAGAATCATATATATTGTACTAATCGGCCATTGTAAACAATAATTTGAAGCATCTGACCTGAAATTGTTGCAGTAAAAGTACAGAGTACAGACTATACAAAGTAGTTCTATATTTGTTAATGATATATGAATTAAGCTCTTCATTAATTGATAGGGAAATTCTACAATGTGTTAACGTATGACATGCATACAATTGCCTTAATGTGGTAAAATGAATCCTCAAAATAGTAATATTAGTGCTCAAAGTGATAATATGAGTCCTTAAAGTGGTAAATTTTCTTAGTTACCACACGAGTCCCCAAGTGGTAAAATGAGTATTTAAAGTGATAAAATGAGTCCTCAAAGTGGTAAAAATAGTTGATGTATGAGAAATATGCGTTATGGAATGAGATACACTTCAAACATGTGCATAATTGTAGGATCATATGTTGTTTAGAAATGATCATCAGTCAGCAATTAAGTAAAAAAGTGCAAAATTGGCAGCATACCAACACTCGGTGGATAAGGATGGAAATACAAGGATACTAAAGTTGCCGACCGATTGAAGGAAAATGGTAGCGGTGAAGGTAATTAAACAAAAAGTACAAGGACTTGATCAAAATGTTCTTAACTTGAAGATTTAGGGAGTTCAGAGGAACTGAAGGTCATTCTGAAGTAGGTTTTGCTCTAGCTCTTCCTCTCCCTCTCCCTCTCCCTTTTTCCCTCTTACATTTCTATTTCTTGTAACAGTTTAAACTGTTTTCTTATTTCTTATCTAATTGAATCCTCCGATCGATGATAAAATATGGACAGAGTAAGGCAAGTGTCCAATAAAATCCTGAGTCTGCTAAAATATAAGCTCAGTGCTCCTGAACGCGCATGATTACATTGATTAAAAAATGGACATGTGACTTGATCACTACATAAAACACTCTCAATTTAATTCACTGGAAGAGACTCATGGTTCTCTATGTTTCTACCACCTAGACTACATACTTTGTATAATTGGACATTTGGACTTCAGTAGATATTATCAAACAATACTTACGGGACACAGCAATTATGAACCACCTCTTAAAATTTTCTAAAAGTCTTGCAATTATGCCAAAATGATTCTTTAATATAATAACATCTAGAAAGAAAATGATTTATCTGAACACAGGAGACACAAGAAGAAAACATTTATACTAACAAGTCGTCCAAGTCTTCCAGTTTCTCAAGCGTAGGTAGCTCTCCAGTGAGATTGCAATTCCTCAACATCCTGTAACAATGTAACATAAACACTAAAACTTTGATTTTGCAAAGACTTTGGGTACAGCAAGATATACTTATCTGTAATTAGAGCATTAACTCACAGTGTTTTCAGTTTTGTCATATTATCAAGTGGAGGAAAAGTTTCTTCAGTTCCATCCAAGTCAGTAATTCTCCTGCAAGCATGAATAGCAGTTACATAATTCCAAATCTGTTCTGAATTTATAAATAGCTATTAACTCAAATGCTATACTAACAGGTCAGTTAATTCCTTCAAAACAGAGATCTTGGATGGAATTGGCCCAGTCAAACCACTAGCCTGAATGACTCTGTTTCAACAAGTCATAATTTAAGTCAGTGTTATAAAGTGTCAAGAATCAGCTATCAGTAAAGATAACACACGTATAAGACACTAACAATTTTTTAAGATTTGTCCAGTTCTGAATGAAATCAGGTATCTTCCCAGAAAAGTTACTGTCACCAACCCGACTGCATTGGTAGGAAAAAGAAAATTGTTACAAATTAATTTCAGACTGCAATTTATACGGACTAAGTTGGATGCTAAGGAAACATATAAGAAAGAAAGAAATGATAAAAAAGCTTACAAGTCCGTTAATGTGGTAAGCCTTGCAAATGTTTCGGGCAACTTCCCAGTAAAATTGTTTGAGGAAAGAAGCCTAAAAGAGAAAATAAAGGGGAGATAATAATTCTAAACAAAGATCAAACAGATAGCTGATTTACTGGCGATAATAAACTCTGTTTATTTGAGAGAATCAAATAAACCAATTATTTATTATCTGGGGAAATTTCCAATAGGCCAGATGTCGTACATTCTGTCTATGCTGGTTAAATTCCCAAGCTCCAGAGGAAGTCCTGAAAAATAATTGGAAGTGATGTCCCTACACACAAAACAAAAAAGATATCAATTCTGTTAAGCAACTTCATATATTAAGCAAGGGAATAAGGAAGGAAAGAGGAATCACTCACAAACTTTGCAGGGTGCTAATGTTTCCGATCTCAATGGGGATAGAACCTGTCAAACGGTTTCCAACAAGGGAACTGCAAAAATACTCATAGTTGGAATCATTTTCAAATGGCTCCATAACATTAAATGGCCATAATATATGAAATGAAACAAAACCATATGTCAGATTCAATATTTATGATCCAAATGACTCGTGAACACCAAAGGGCCATCAATAAACAAAGTATTTGATTCTTCATTTCTGAAAGAATTTGATGTGATAATATGAACATGAGATGAATATTGCACAATCATACACACACAAACACATGTATACAGGGAGAGAAAAGATAGTACATGGTAACTAGTGGCAGGGTGCCCCATTCTCGAGGGATGGTACCACTCAGATAGTTGCGGGAGAGGTCACTAAAGAAGAAAACAAGAAAGAAAAATGAGTCGTGGTTATAGATACTAGAAATTTGGAAAAACATTCGATACGACCAAAAGTCCTCTTTTCCTTGCTTTGCATGACTCAAACATGGGATCGTGAGAGTGTGCTTACATTATTTGTAGATAGGTGAGCCTCGCCAACTCTGGTGGGAGTGTTCCTGCCAAATCCTGGGATTTTAGAGATCTACGCTTCATCAGAAAATAACAAACACCTGTTAAATAGCCTGCCTAAATTGCCTTAGATTTCCCTACTGCAGTTACCTAATTTGCCAATCAAACTGTTTGAGCCCAAAATAAATATTTTTCCGACATGGGGGACTCGACGAAATCTAGGCCAATATCGGTGGCCCAAGCTATTTATTTCCGACAAGTTCGGAATATATTGTTTAGAGGCCAAATAAGGCCTACTTAGAGATCAAGCAATCCTGAGGCGAATCGTAATCTTATCGGTTCACTATTAATAATCAAGATATTTGATAATTAATAGTGGTTTACTTGATTGCGAAGACGGGTCATATGGGAAGATGTTTGCATTAAAGATGGCATCGTGGTTGTAGTTGGTTGGGAAAGATCAAACAAGATCATGGCTTTAATCAATTAAGGAAAGAAGAGGACGTGATGCATGCATGGCACAAGAATCAAGCCTACACATATATGGCAATTAAGGCTTGCACGCGAAGGTCAACAAAGGATATATATATATATATATATATATATATATATACAGATCCAATCCAGAGCGGAGCTCCGCTTTGAAAATTATCGTGTGAAGTTTGGGTTTTTGGTCACTTTTCGGTCGCATATCCACATCTCGACCTTTCAGTTTTTAGGTACTAGTGTATAGATCGTCTCTGCAAATTTTCAGCTAAAATGATGATAGTTAAGGCATTGATAATTGCCTTAAATCTAGTACGGTTCAGGTTGACAGATTCAGTCCGTCCATTGGTTTAAGCGAGTTAGATACCTTAACGATCATCAATTTGGCTGAAAATTTGCAGAGATGATCTACACACTAGTACCTAAAAACTGAATGGTCGAGATGTGGTTGTACAACTGAAAAGTGACCCAAAACTCGAACTTCACACGTTAATTTCAAAGCGGAGCTCCGCTCTGGATAAAATCTGTATATATATATATATATAAGTCAAATATGCGAGCTCATGCACGTGGGCTATATATACATATGCATGCAAACAAGTAATCAATGATTACTGAGGTAAGGCATATTGGACGTGAACAGATGGCAATTATCCTTAATTGTATTTCACAAGGAGATGTGCATGCCCAGAAGTTGTTCTCAGAGGCAATTAACCCTTGCCTATATTCTAGCAGTGACAGAGGCTAATATTATTAATTATCGCCTACGATAATATCAAAACTATTAAGAGTTTTGATTTGATTCAAGGCCAATAACTGTGGCCTAAAATATAGTATTTCATTCCTATTTGGAAAGTGAATCTGCAGCAGCCTATATATAGAGGCTAAAGACGATACAGAAAGGACCTCTCTCAAATCAATCAATCCTAGCGATTACAAAGCCTCCCTGGAGCAAACCTTCAACCTCGTTGAAACCCGGTGACCGCGCACCAGTCCTAGTCTCTTCACGAGCCGACTGTCAGCATCACCAGATCAACCCGGCGACCTTACTTCCAGTCCCAGTCTCCTCGCGAGCTGACTGCTAGAACAACTGCCACTGTTACTTCCAGCGAAGCAAGGGTAACGCCCTCGCACCCAGCGAAGCTAAAGTCACGCTTTAGCAAACCCGTGCTTCTCTCAAACTTCCCAGTGATTGCTCTGCTCAGCCTTTCAACGTTGAGTATCGATAGGGTGAACGTAAAGAGACCACAACCAAAGCCCTTACCCGCGTAAGGCAAGAAGTCCTTTTCCGAAAGGCAAGAAAAGAACTCTGTGACGAGGTTGGTGCTCTCCTCGTCCACAGCGCTTGAAGAAGAAGTCAGGTCACGGGACTACCCCAACGACTGCACCCCGCGGTGCTGGCACGCCTGCGCAATCACTCGCTCAAAAGAGACTGTTTGCACACCAGCTGGTTTTGGAGCCAAACACAAACCTTAGGATATTCCACTTATATACGGGAGACTAAACTTTGTCTTTATTTCTTTTTTTCTTTTTTTATGTGATTCACAATAACAAGTTCGTGAATTGAACTGAGGACCTCTCACTTCTCCCACTTACAAAAAAGACTAAATTTACTAGACCAAATGATAGTAAGCACAAATAAAGCAGTAAGAACATGCGGGAAGAATATTTTTTTCCAGTTCCGAGTCGTCTTTTTTAATGAGAAATTTTATTAACACATTTCTAAATACATAATACACATCCCAATTTTTCTAGATTTAAAATCAGATTTTATGAGTAAATGAAATATTGGTTCTCTAAGAGAAGAGAGTTTTCCTTCTCTAATATGGATGTTTTTTTGTATTTTTATGAAAAGTTGGAATATGTTTAATAGATTCAAGTTGAAATTTTTCTCATGCGTTCGAGTATCTTGACTTCTTGAGGGCGGTACTGGTCAGTACCTTCTTCAACTTCTCTCCTCTGTGGTTCTGTTTTCACAGGTCTACCAAAATAGTCAGCCCAGGGCTTTTGGTTCTGTGAAGGAACTATTTGCTAGCCCAAACTGCACCCACCCCTTATTAGGAATTATATATATATTTTTTTATCAATAGGAATTATATATATATATATATATATATATATCTATACTATTATTAAGAGAAGAGGTTTTGTTAGCCAAAATTGAAAATTTTGACAGATTTAACCATTTTTAATTTTCTAGGGTCATTTCTGTCAAAATTTTTGATTTTGACTAACAAACTCTCTTCTCTTAATAATAGTATATATATAAAAAAAAGAACAGTTATTGCAGAGAAAAGATAGTGGGAGAGAAAAGTGGGTTATAGGTTCTTTTTTTGTTTATTTTTTTAATAAAAATACATTTTGTAAATGTCATCATTGTCCTTGTAATTTAATTAATTTTCAAAGTTTTTTAATTTTCTAGGGTCATTTCTGTCAAAATTTTTGATTTTGACTAACAAACTCTCTTCTCTTAATAATAGTATATATATAAAAAAAAGAACAGTTATTGCAGAGAAAAGATAGTGGGAGAGAAAAGTGGGTTTATAGGTTCTTTTTTTGTTTATTTTTTTATAAAAATACATTTTGTAAATGTCATCATTGTCCTTGTGATTTAATTAATTTTCAAAGTTTTTTAATTTTCTAGGGTCATTTCTGTCAAAATTTTTGATTTTGACTAACAAACTCTCTTCTCTTAATAATAGTATATATATAAAAAAAAGAACAGTTATTGCAGAGAAAAGATAGTGGGAGAGAAAAGTGGGTTATAGGTTCTTTTTTTGTTTATTTTTTTAATAAAAATACATTTTGTAAATGTCATCATTGTCCTTGTAATTTAATTAATTTTCAAAGTTTTTTAATTTTCTAAGGTTATTTCTGTCAAATTTTTTGATTTTGACTAACAAACTTTTTTTTTTTTAATAATAGTATAGATATACACAAAATTAAACTGAATGCCACCGGAGATCTCAACTTGAATTATACATGTACGTAAGTGAAATCGCAGTTGAAATATGCATGCCACCCTAGCTAGATCTAGAACTTCAAAGATGCACGAAATTAGACTTGGGAAAAGAGTGCTATGTATCTCTCTCTATGTTTATTCGGCCATGGGAGGAGTGAGGTCCAAAGCTCTCAACCATTCTCATGAGAGCATGAAATGAAGACAAAGTGTCCATCATGTACTTAGTCTAAAATAATGGCTGCATTAATTTCCCAACGTGCTTGTAGGACCTTGAACTAATATGGACCTCCGTGCACCAAGTTAGAGAAAATATTTGCATTCAAATTGGTTTTGACGAGTGTTTTCAAACTATCTCTTATTTGTTAAATTTAGTAATTTAATTTCATGATTTAACAATTTAAAAGTTAAATTAAATTTTAAAGATTCATCTCTTAATGTTGATTATTAACTTTTGAAAGATTAAATCTTAAATTTAGACCCCGGGCGAATGTATGCAAATAAGAGAAAGTTTGAACAAACGGATCCAAATCGATTTGGACGCAAATATTTTCCTTATTCAAAATCTTGGGAGATGCAAGGCTACAAGAAATTGAAAAACACATCGGCAACTTGCATGTCACGACATAGTGATATTACTTAGTTCCTATATAGTCATCACAACCCTACATAATTAACTCAACGATCGAGACTATATGATATATACTTGCCACTGGATGCGTACCCGTACATATATACAGCCCTCACTCTTGTAAATATCATGGGGATGCTAGCCACATCCGCCACGTGTCACTTTATTTTCTCATTTATTTTCTTTTATATTAACAATAATAAAGGTTGAAAGAACTTATCACTTTCCTATACTTGCAAGGGATTTGATGATTTTGTGGATGTGTTGAACTCGATTCTTTTGATTGTTTAGTGTGTTAAAATGAGGAATCTCTGTAGATTTATCATTGCTCGTATCTTGATTTTGAAGTAGAATGATGGGTTTTGGAATGTGCTGCAAACTTGTTATGAAAAAAAAAAAAAAGAAGAAGAAGAAGAAGAAGACGGTGGTGAGAGAGAAAGGGGGTAAAACCGGGCTAGGACATAAAAAGGGCAAATATGAAAAAGAATTCATTCAAAACAGCTGTTGTACTTCTACATGGATTTAATATTAGGAAAATCTGAGATTTTAACACTTGGCTGAGTGTGACAGACTCAACCTCAACCTGCGGTTGAGCCTAGCATTCCCAAATATCATGTATGCATTAATGGCAACAGGATCCTCGCGAATAATCAAACACGATGAAGACGATTCGAAAACTAATGGCACATTTACTTACTTGGAATAGAAATGAAAATGGAGGGAATGACTACGGAATAAAAGTATTTATGTGTTTGCTAACATATAAAGGAATAGAAATGATTCCTCTGGGTAAAAGTATTTTTGCGTTTACTAACATATGAAAAAATCAGAATGAGTGTATGTCCCACCTCTTTATTAGGAATCGATTCCTAAATACTCAAGAATTTGATTACGAAGGAGGGAGATGGGTTTAGGAATCAAAGCCTCTGGAATTAATACCAATTCCTTTTTTCTCTCATTCCAGTTGTCTCCGATTCATAATTATTTTTCATTTCAAGTAAGTAAACGTGTTATAAAAGCCTTCACAAGAATGAGTCAGAGCCTTCCAGCGTTCACGTGCTTGAAAAGTCTACAATTCAATTATATAAAGCCAGGTAGATAATTCAAATAGTCTAAAGTCTAAACAAACAATTTGCTAAAGAGAATAGTCAAGCAATTATTTTTTGTCTATTTTCGTTTCAAAAAAGAGATTAGTCAAGTACTCAACAGTAACTGTACCGACATAGGCAGAGAGAGAGAGAGAGATATCATTCATTTCAAACCTGATGGGATTGATTTTCTCTTATTCTTTCTCAACATTTATTACGAAAATTTTGGACTACAATATCCCTGCTCAAATGTGCTATTGCCAAAATTGGTGTATTTTTGAATCTTCATGATATTATTTTTATTTTAAAATACAAGAGTTATCATTGAAACATTGATATATTTTTGTTTGCTTTCCTGCACCAACCAAATACTAGAAGGGAAATCAAACGGTTTTTCCTAACCGTTTTCCTGCTTTACCAAACATAGGAAAGGAAACCTGACATGAATTTTAAATCTCATCCCATGAGAAAGGCAAGGAAATTTATTATCCTTTCGTGAACCAAATGAGGCTTAAAAGAATGCAGTGAGAGAGAAGAAGAGAAAAGAATGGTAGAAGAGGAAACAGTGGCCAAAAAAATTGTGGGATGTGTATTTATAAAAAAAGGTGTGTGAAACCACGGCAAGTGGTTCAGTGGATGCAGTGGGCCCCCACCACGGGTAACTTAGGATATGGAACCAACCACGTCCTGGGTTCGAACGCTGGGGGGGAACATTGTAATTGCTGACTTATCAAACGTGGCCAGGCACCATGCTGCGATGCATGGTTGGAGCCTTTCACAGGCGCCGAGGGGGATTAGTCTTTGGGCCTAGGAAGCCTTTGGGACGCCCTCTTTGGGGGTCGCTCCGATCGTAAGGACGGCTGACTCAAAAAAAAAAAAAAAAAAAAAAAAAAAAAAGTGTGTGAATAAAATTTTTCGCCGGTAACATACTTATATAGCATGAGAGAGAGACATACATGTTAACAACATGGCAGATCTGATCAGTACTGGTGGCATTGGCCTCATTGGAAATTGTACAATTGCCGCAGGTGACGCTATTCGTATAATATTTGCCGACTGGAAGAGTAATCCATCCATATTCTCCGCTACATGGATCAGCACTAAAATTCCAGTCTGTCTTCCCCAGTGTCTTTGCTATGTCCTTCAAAGCTTGTACTACAAATACGTACACAGTAAAAGGCAACAATTAATTAAACACGTACATGCATATGCCCAATTCAGTAAGACATTCTCACAAGTCATATCTACTCTTATTCAGTTATACCTTCATCGGCTATTGATTGATTAGCTCCGAAAGCCAAGGTAGCAAAGCAAAGTAGCAGTAGAAAATGAACCAGAAGCCGATTGATCAACAACATGTAGTTGTTCATCTTTCTCGGGGAAAAACCTTCCGGTACAAATGAAGGGGAGAGAGCTATAGTGTTGAGAGCTCTGGAGTTGATTTATATAGGAAATATTGTGAGGAAGTGAGGAACAACCTTTACGTTTGCTTTAATTATTCTAAAGAGAGATGGAGGATAGTGATCGATCAGCAGAACACCTTCGACGTAGTGACCACCACTTGGGTCGGGACCACATAATTTCTCTCATGTCTTTTTTTCAAAAAGTCTTTCTTTAAAAAGATTTTAATCAACGCGTGACCAGTGTTACGGTTTTTTTTTTTTTTTTTTGGCGGGTAAAGAAAACTAAAATAAACGGACAAAACCGAAAGAAAATTAAAGTAACCCATGACACAAGCTCTCATGGGGGAGCTGAAACAGCATCAGACACCAAGATGTGAAGGAGGGTTGGAGGTGGATTATGAATCCAATTCAGAGGACACTCCGACCTTGAAGCAAGGTGAGCAACATGATCAGCTGCCTTATTTGCTTCCCTACTGATCCAAGACCAGTTGATAGAAGAAAAAGAAGAGGCCAGAAACTTGATCTGTCTGAACCAAGAGGCAGAAGACCAAGAAACCACTCCCTTCGGGGATTTCAAAGCTGATACAAGAGAAAGGCAATCAGCTTCCATAGAAAAGGAGACGAGGGAATTAGATTTAGCCAAACGCAGACCCAGAAGAATAGCTTGAGCTTCTGCAGCCTCCGCTGAAGTAGATTTGGCTTCGGACGCTAAACCATCCAGTAATAGACCATCTGAATCTCGAAGAACAGCTGCCAAACCACAATTGAGAGAATGGGAGTTCCACGAAGCGTCTGTGTTTATCTTGCAAGTCCCAAAATTAGGAGGAGACCATACAACAGAAGGAAGATGGTCTGGCAATGTACAAAGAGGAGAACGCTGAACTTTTGAGGTGGACAGAAATTCGTCACCTAAAGTAGAAGCCTTTGAAGCCACTTCTACTGGAGTGGGGGTGACATGATTGAACACACAAAAACAACGATGCTCCTGAAACTCAGAGGATTTCCTTTGTTAATTGGACGCCATCAAGTAACTACATTATTTTTACGTACAAGCGCAGTATCATATTTACTCTAGCACTGCTGTACTGACTAGAAATTATACAATAATTCGTTGAATTTTGAATTTTTTTTTATCAGATAAATAATTCAAATGCTACAACTAGTCTTTTATGAGTTAAACTCATTACTTTCCACATACGAACGAGAGACTATGTCACTAGAACAAATGGTACCGGGCGTTGAATTTTAGATTTTAAAATTGTAAATGCAATTAATACAACCCCTCAACGAATGAATTTTCGCATTTTTTTTTTGTGGTATTCTACCTATAAAAAGTCATGGGGTTTGAAAGGTTATCTCTTTACACATTTCCGACACTAGCTTGGACTATAAATTGAAAAACAAATGCATGTAGAAATTATCTTTTCAGCCTTTTTAATGTTTTTGTTGACCATGTTGTTTAATAGATATACTTTTCAATATTATTTTATTTATTTATTTGTATTTTAAAGAGAGTGATTCGGATTCTTGAGCATCATAGGCTCATAGCCTTCCTCCTTGACAAATTTTTGAAGATTAAAAATAAAAATGCTACAATTTTCTAGAGTTTTTGTGCTTATAGTAAGTAAATTTTCTTTGTTGTTGCATGTGATACCTTGTTGAAACTCTATTTCAAAATTTAAAAAGTGAAATAACTAATTACGTACATTTCTTTGCCTCCCACACAATCAAGCACTTCAATTACTTAGCATCAATCTGAAGGGATGTACAGTACCTGCATGTACGTGATACACTCATTTACAGATCTGACAACAATTTTTTTTTTTTGAGAAAAAATATATTCATCATAAGCCAGAACATACCATTACATACCATTCCGCTGTCATCTAGACAGACAATAAGATAGTGGTAGTACCCACAGTGGTACATAAGAAATAGACATACTCATTGTATAATCAAGTACGTAGACATAACGGAATCCCCCTTTGGTACTACGCCGGAGGCGCTAGAAAGGTCCAGTTCTCCCAACCTAACTCATAAAACAGTAAATCTAGTCGCCTAGAGACCTCAATTGGTGTACAACTAATTAAGTCGACAAAGACCAAAACAAAATGCTAAACTAGGTAGGAAAAAAATCCACTAGACTGCCCCAAAAAAGGCCTAAAGAAACTAGAAAATAAACAAAACTAACTAATGGCCCAATTAGCCCAAAGAAGAGCAGAACCCTAGGCCCAACTTGCTGAACCAGCCCTGTTGCACTTCCACCTTCCTATGTTGAGGACGCTGCACGCCACAAGTAAGCCAATGCCACGCCTGCACCATATTGTCGCCGCTCACACCACACCGCCACCACCGCAAGGACAATAGAGAACCTGAAAGACACCGGACGCGATCCAAAATGAAAAGAATCCCCTGTGCCCCTATAGTATCGGCTGCATCCCGACGATGTTGCTGAGTTGCCGCCGTTGCCTAAAGTCAAACACCAGCCTGCGCCACCCCTTGAACCAGACCCATGACTCCCCCAGCCATAGAGAAGCTTCAACCTAAACAAGACCAGATCAGACGAAACAAGCTTCGAGCCACTGCAGATCCATTAAGCCAGTGAACCCTAGACCATCATCGCCCGTCTGGCAGCCTCACAGCGATGACGAGGCAAGCCCCACTGATAGACATGAGAGAAGGAAGCTCCAAGGAGGACCTACAAAGAGGCCACAATGTCATCAATAATGCGACCTAGAACAGAGAGGTTGCCACCACTGTCGTCCTTGGTAGTATTCACCATAGTCAAACAGTAAGGATAAAGATGTAGACTTTCGAACTGATTGAAAGGTGAGAAACTCAGTTAATTTGAGTTTTAAAGAAAAGTTGGGACAAGTTCAAAGACTTGTCATTCCAAAAACGCTGATTGCGTTCCTTCCAAACTGCACATGAGATGAAAATCAACTAGCCGAAATCCTCCTTGGATAAAACCTTCGAACAAGAGACCAGCCACTCATTGTAGTTTTTAAATTGTAGAACTTACCAAAATTACATGTGACAAAGATGGAACCAATTTCAAAACATCCCGCATCAAAGGACAATCACACTGAATGTGGGAGATTGTTTCCTCTCGAAAAACAACTATAATGGTTATTCTCTCGAAAAACAACTGTAATAGTTATTATTGTCGGTTAGCAATGTCAAGAAATTCTCTCTTGAAGATTCAACATTTTTGTATTGCACTATTCATTACATGTAGCCCAATCGTGAAAAATGTAAAGAACTAGATTGGGAATATGCTAAGTTAAGAATTTGATCTCCCTCCAATATATAACAATTTCTTTTTCCACCCCACTCATCTCATGATGTCAATGAGATTTAAATTTGTGACTCAATTAACCTCCTCAATATTGATCATTTAAAAATAATCAACAAATTATACCTCACATATTAAGAAAAATAATGGCTTGCATATAAACGAACCTCTTCTTTTCATTATCAATCTTGTAAATATTCCTCACTGACAAAGAGGAGTGACCAAGTGAAAAAGACATGCCTGTCATCAAAAAATAAAAGCGAAAAAGACATGCATGAAAAAAAAGGGGGGAAAAGACATGGCAATTAGCTTGGACCATATACACCCCAGTGAATTTGAGGAGTACGTCATGATCTTTTGACAATTAGCTTGGATAAGAAGGAAGGATGTGTAAGACATGTATGATTTAAACCCTAAACGTGACAATGAACCAATAGACGTGTGCTCCTCAAAAGCCAATTGGATCGGCTCAACTTGTCTAACCTGGCTAATTAGACGTGCAACTTATCTATATACAGCTCATGCATGCCTTCTTTGACTGTTTGGGCCAATGTTACAGTTTATATAGATAAGTTGCACGTCTAAGGAGTAGGCTGCAATGAACCAATAATTTTGTAGACCAACAGATGCCGTCAGGTTAGCTGTTACATTGACTACGTCAACTCACATAGGACAAGGAAGATGAAACTGTAAAGTATCAAGTTACCACAGGGGCTTTTAGGGGAGATGGAGAAAGGCACCTGCATCGAGAAAGAGATAAAAAGTCTAGTTTGAAGAAACCATCAACCTGCAAACAGAGCACAGTTGAAGTCGATCATCTCCCTCGTCATCTCCTCCTCATCCTGCAAAGAAGAAAGCGTGAATCCGATAAACAACTAACTTCCTGAACCCTAAAGATTCGATCAATTCAATTCAATGATTAATTGTCCTATAAATGATTCTCCGTTGTCTTGATTATTTAGGAAGATTACAAACCAGAAGATGAGGAAGACGATGGTGAGAAAAGCTGGGTCTTAAGCTTAGGCTGCTGGGTTTTCATGATAGGAGTGGGATCAGCTTCCGCCACCTCTTCTAATTAATTTATCTTCTTTATTGTTTTTGTAACTATCACTTGATCAATTTTGATGGTTAGGTCTTTGTTTTTGATGGGTAGCATAGTTTGCTTTTGATTACATATGAGGCATTTATACGTTTTGAGCGGAAGAGTCTTGACCAATGTGGGTTGTCATTTTTTTTTTTGATATCTTTTCAATTTCTAGGAATTCTCACTGCTCTTGAATCCCAGAGGAGGTCATTAAAACTCCTTTTAATCCCGTTTTTAACAAACCCTGGGAATTCTCACTTTGTTTATATTTGAACAATTGCTTACATATGCCAAGTTATAGGGGTTGCTCCCAGAGCTGCAATCAAAATCAAAGGTAAGCTTCTTACATCATCCCAGATGCCAAAATACCATAAACTTCTCATTCTTTTACCATGATGGCACAAAAATTACAATTAACACACCAGTAATAGTCAACAGAAAGTAATCAGTTTGTGAGGATCATAATTGGCCACGTCAGTGGGGCCCTCTTGGTCTACAAAAGTATTGGTTCATTGCAGCCTACTCCGTCTTTCTTTTAGACATAAATCGAGTTTTGATGGCTACGAGACCTTTTCTTGTTTTCAATATTCTTTAGTTCTTTACACACATGAGGAAGACCTCGAAGACTTTGACCTTATGCATCCTTCTAACCCTTTAACATCAACCACTCCAAAAGACAAAAATCATTGAGGTTTAACCTAATTCATCATTAAAAGATGGATTAAATACTTATTACTCCTCAAACTTTTCCCTGAAAAACAGTTTAGTCCCTTGCCTTTCAAATTAAACTGGATAGTCCTTATTCTTTCTAATTCTCACACAACAGGTCCAAAACATGTCTAAAATGACTATTCTACCCCCAAGATCTTTTTTTATTTATTTTTTTCTCTCTTTTTCTAATTTCTCTCTCTCTTTTTTTCTTCTCTTTTTTTTTTTTTTTTTTTTTTTTTTTCTTCGTTTTATTTATTTATTTATTATTTTATTTTGTCTTCAACCTATACACCACAAGTTATAATAGATTTATGAAAACAAAAAAAATACTCTAGGTAGTTGAAAGCCGCTCGCTGGTCTACGATATTTGTGACATATCTCCGATAAAGTGAAGAATTTAAGATATATCCCAAAAAAAAAAAAAAAAAAAATCGTATCTGACCTCTACTCGGCCCACACTTACTCCGCCGCCTCTGGCTCAAGTGCACCCCTGCTTCTCCTTCATCACCCACTGCCTCCTCTCCTTTCTCTCCCATTTAATTCCCGGTCCCCGATTTAATGGCCTCCGACTGCGCCCCCGACGACTCCTACTGCCCCTCCCCTGCCCAAAACCCGACTCCGACTCCGACTCCGACTCTTCCCCCAGCCTAGCTTCTCAACCTCTCCTTCAACCAGGACCACAGTTGCTTCACCGCCGGCACCAACCTTGACTTCCGCATCTACAAATGCAACCCCTTCCGTGAGATCTTCCGCCGCGACTTCGGCCCAGGCGACACTGTCAGATTGGTCCAGATGCTCTTCCGTTACAACATCCTCACCATCGTCGGCGACGACCCCAACCCCCTCTACTCCCCCAACAAGGTCATGATCTGGGACGATCACCAGTCCCGCTGCATCGGCGAGCTCTCCTTCCGCTCCGAGGTCAAGGCCGTCAAACTCCACTGTGACCGCTTCGTCATCGTTCTAGTTCAGAATATCTTCTACAATTTCGCCGATTTGAAGCTTCTCCAGGCACAGATCGATCTGTGGAGAGGGAGAGAGAGAAAAGTAGAAAAGAGAAGAAAAAAAAAAGAGAGAAAAATTAGAAAAATAGAGAGACAAAAATAAAAAAAGGATCTTGGGGGTAGAATAGTCATTTTAGACCTGTTATGGACCTGTTATGTGAGAATTAGAAAGAATAAGGACTATCCAGTTTAATTTGAAAGGCGATGGACTAAACTGTTTTTCAGGGAAAAGTTTGAGGAGTAACAAGTATTTAATCCTTAAAAGATATTGTCATTAAACTATAGTCTTTAATTTTTCATTACAAAAACATTAAGGAAAAATACAACAAAATTATTATAGAAACTTGTGATGTAACCTTTGGTACTAGTGTTTGGATCGCATTGTATTCAACTCATTCGTGACAAACAGACCGTGACCCGTTAATTAGTTGTGTTAAAATCTTTAACACAAAGGCGGCTTGTTGATTAAACAACTAACATTTTGCTACCCATGGTAACAATTATGCTTAGACTTCAACCATAGAAGATGACATAAATGACAAGAAAGCAAACCAAATTACTCGAATTACAACAAACAAGAGGAAATTGCACCAATTTAAGTGTTTGACATATGATCGAGTTATGACCTATGGGATAAGCATATCAACTCGAAGAAAACTCGTTTCTGTGGCGATTCAATATCAAATTCACACGAATCAGCTAGCGCAAAACACAATTATTTCCAAATGATACCTATTTGGAGACTTTACCAGGTTCAAGTTTTTCTTATATCTGTAGTGATGCTAACAATGTGGCCCATAAGCTAGCCAAGTTTGCACTAGTTTCAGGAGATCAGTGGCTTCTTAGCCACGCTATGTACACAATAGTTCTTTTATCTCAATACAATCTGACGTCCTTGTTCCAAAAAAAAAAAAACTTCATGCGGTGTCAAAAATTGCCACACCTACTGAGGGACTTTTAGTATCAAAGAAAATATTATTAAATTTAGAGTGGTTCTAGTTGGACCTCCAAATTTAATATTTGGACCTCCAATTTTTTTCAGTTATTAATTGACTTTGTCAACTTATATGAAAAGACAAATAAGGACAAAGAGAGAAAAATGAAAAATTAAGTAAGTAAATAAATAAATACTCTTCTTACCTTCTCCAACCAAATATAACATTCAATTTAATTTTTTTTCCCAATATTTCCTTATATTGTCTATATAGTTTTATAATTTACTTAAAACAATTAAGTAAAAATAAAAATTTCTATACATGGCCTATCATTTATTACAAAGGTAAATTCAAAACAAACTGATTTGAAATTTTCTTAAACTAAATTAATTGAATATTATGATATAGTTATTACTCGATCTTCCAACCCAATACCCTTGAAATCATTCTTTTAGCAAATTCAAAGGGGTTCCAACAACATATCAAGATCGAGAACCAACCATCTGATTAATTTTGGTGGAGGAGAGACCTACTCACAAGAGAGCAATGTCATGTGATTTTGATTCATTTTTCTTCTCATGGTTGAAGATAGAGATAAAAAGTAGAATAACAGATTGTTGTATCTCATGTTCAAGAGCATTTTGATAAAAATAAGGAGGTCTACTTAGCTTTTCAAGTATTCTAAAAAGTAAATTAGAGGTGTACTAAGTATGGGAGGTCCAAATAGCAAATTTGGAGGTCCAACTAGAACCACCCTTAAATTTACTCAAAGAAAAAAAAGTATATAGGCAAGAAATATGTGTGCGTTTGGGGGAGCTTTTCAACTCTTTTGTCGGTGGGAAAAGCGGAAGCAGCCAAGGGCCTCCTTTTGGAAGAGAGGAAGCAGAACCCCCGCGCGTACTGTAGCGGCGATTTAATGAAATTTTCGAAATTCCAATGGCTACCCTCATGAACTTGAAGTAATTACACGACCCAACCTCGAAGGGACGCCTCTTCTCTTCCTCAACTCTCTGTCTCTTCTCCGTCAACACTCTCTCTCTCTTGGAGGTCTAAGGACGACGTCGTTCCTCCATCAGCGCCTCCATCTTCGCTCTCCCCTGTGGCCACCTCGATTTCGGTAGGGGTATTATTTGTGATTTTGATTCATGGGTTTGACTTCATTTGATTTCATTTCTGTCTGTACATTTCATCCGCCAATTTCGAGACTTTTAAAGTGGGTAGTTGTTCTGATGTTGTGTTGTTATTAAATGGAGCCTTGTTTTTCTCTCTGATTTCATGCTCGGTCTTTGTCTCTGAGTTCTTTCTTGTGCTTAAATGGAGCCTTCGTTTTCAATTTAATTAGCTGAACTTTACTGAGGCCTTATGGATTTTACAGGATTGGTGTTAATATCTGACGTAGGCAATGTTGGGTTTTCAGTCGACACTCTTCAATTTCATGCCTCTCTAGCAGTGGTGCTGTTGGGGCAATTCTGTCTTTAGTTGAATGTGGAACACAATTGTTTTTGATATATCTATATGCTTATTAAGATCTGATATCTGGGTTTACAGCTGCAGTCAATGCTGAATTGCTGATATCGATTCTTTACTTTCTATAAATCTGGAACGAAAGGGAATGTATGTTTGGAATGTATTGCTTTGGTTGCTTTCACTTTTATGCAATACAGTCTGTGGAGAGCTACAGTTATATATACACTTACATGGTTACCAATGGATGTCACAACTGATTTGGATGATACACTTCAAAAACTTTAAATTGATGAATTTGTTTTTGCATTTGAAAATTGAATAAATCTATTTTTTCTTCAGTTGGCGTAAGACTTGAGAGTGTTTTCAGCACACAATTCCCTACGTGATAATTTGCTATATATTCAGGTAGAACGATAAATCTGTAGTTTGATGTCAAAGGTAGAATATTATATATGTAGTTTGATGTCAAAGGCTGAATGCAGCTTTGAGTGGGATGAACATAACTAGTCATTTGCTGCAGTTTCAACATATATAGATTGACCAAAGAAAGACCAAAGCAAAAATGGAACCAAATTGATTGTTCTACCAGTATTCTTTGTCCAAGTCAGATGGAAATATATAAAAAAAAATGGAGAAAGAGAGCAAATTACAAGCTGGCGAACTACATTTTTGTTATGGTTGTAGTTGTTTTATCAGACAAACCATGTTGTAGAGAAGAAAACTAATAAGCTGATGATGTAGAGTCATATCTGTACTCTGAATCTCAAAGATGTATCTGTTGAATGGTGTAACTGATTTCTCTTTTCTTTGTGTAAAATAAGATGATCTGTGTATATAGTTAACTAGGCAACTTCTGTGTAAAATAAGAATATGTTTGGAGTGCTTTTGTTATTGTATTTTGTATGGTTGGAAAGTGAGTAGGAAAATAGAAGTACAAAAGACTACTTGTCACGGTTGCGTTTGGACACCAGATTTCTGAGGGTGTTGAGAAGATTAAAGGAAGTCCTACACTTGAAATACATTCTAGATCAAATGGCTCATGTTAAAGGTTATGTTTTCATGCATCACATGATTGAATAAAGTACAAGACTTGTGTTGTGATGATTCCTTTAGTTGTGATGATGGCAGGCGTTGGTGAAATTGGCAGAAGAAAACGCAAAATCTGTCTTTCCCGTTTAGAAGGTAACTTGCTCAAGCCAGATTCTTTCATCATGAATCGCTAGTTTCTACAACTACATTTTTTTTCCTTTAAGTTGATATGGCATAACTAATTCTTTTAAGTGGTCATGTACTGATGTTTTGTTTTTAAGTTGACAATTCAATTCTGTGCTGAGGAGTGAAGTTTCTCTTGTTCTGCTATGAAACTGGTATCCATTATTTACTACACATTTGATGATTCTTGTGATTATTGAATTTGTTGCTGATCATTAATAGTTGCAGACAGAGTCAGGGAACCCTTGAAGGTATAAGGGGTGGTATGTTTAGGTGCTGGGTTTGCAAAGAAGCTGCTGCAAGTTGTGACCACAGCTGCCACTGCTGGTGCCCTTCAAGTTACAAAATTAGTAGTAGTTATAGCAGCAGTAGCAAGGCTAGTCTATGACTCGATTATAAAATTGAATGTCTGAGAGTGAATTTAAATGCATGGTCAATTGTAATACAAAATGGAGTTATGGATCCAAGTTTATCCTGCAACTACATTGAGAAATTACTTGGTATTGTAGCGTTCCTTGTTAATGTTTCTCAATACGTAGAGGATTGAGAAACATAATACACTTGACTACATTGTATTACCAATAAAATTGAAAATTAAGAAAAATTTATATCCTTATAATACACTTGACCATATTGTATTACCAAACAATCAAGGCAAAATAATCTTTCATGTCCAAATTGGTCATTCTACAAATATAAAAAACAAGTTAGTTTTGAGTTTACCAAACACTTTGCCACTAAAAACACCTACAAAAAGCTAGTTTACCAAACACTGAGCTGCTTTATTATTCAGTCACTTATTGTTAGAAATCAGCAGAAGCCAGCTTTTCTTAAAAGCAAAGTCATACCAAACACACCCTATAGCAATTGAATAAACAAACAACATGTATATGACTATCACTCATGTCTTTCTCATGATCTCATCAACTCTATGCATGCCGGTTGTTCATCTCCTTTTAATACAATTAATTACCTTGGTTTAATTTTTTTTTTTTGATGAAATCAAACTATTTGAAACATGTGTAAAACATATATATACAAAGAACTTTGAATGAGTAAAATAGAACATTATTAAAGTTAGAACAAAAAGTGACTGATTTAAAGCAACTCCAACAGCTTCCATATATTTTGATTTTACTCTATTTTAGAGAAAAACCAGTATTTTTTGCTCCAATAGATTCCCTATAACCCCATAGAATCTGTTAGAGTTGGAGAAGAAAAAGAGGTTAAAGCTTTGACTTTTGCTTCCTTATAATACAAAAATTATAGAGAAGCTGTTAGATTTGCTCTTAGCATTTCACATTCTAAATTAGCCGAGTCTTTAGTTTTTAGTTGATATACCAATTGCAACCAAAAACCATTTGGTATTTTTAAGTTTAAGGACGTGGTATATATAGGACTACGGGTATATATTAATATACATGCATTTGTTAATCTAGTTGCCCAAGTTGACTACATAGAACAATATATTGTGGCAGTAAAATAGAAGCTTCACCAAATAAACAAAATTGTATTTATTCAATATTTTTTTTTAGCGAAACACGACTTTTATTTCATTATACAAAAGAAGTTATACATAGTTCACCATATTGGGTACAACATAAAACAACCACTATCTAAATAACCGCGCACTATTAATTGGTGATAGAAGTCTTTTGGAAATGAATATTTCATTAGGAACAAGCCCAAAAAAGCCCAAAGGGAGAAAAATTACGACAGAAGGAAAGAAACACAGCAAGCATCTCCTAAATCAGACAGAAATAGAAAAAGGTGATAACCAAAAACCGGGGAAGGAAACCCCAGACCACCAAACCCTCTTACATTATATGAGGGCAGGGGAGACCATCATTTCGGAGAACCAGCGTCAAGGAAGGTGGTGGTTGTGTTTCTTAAACCCAAAATCCTAAATTGGCGATAGAAGTCACAAAATAGAACGTACAAACCTGGATTCGTATAATAAAATTTGTGAATTCATAATTCATAATAATTGTAATGCTTCAACTTAAAAAACAGTAGAACGAAAAAATTTGAACAGACCAGGAGTATTTAGAGCACTATAAAATTGCAGCAGCCCTAACTAGTAAATGACCTGCAAAGAGATCACCAATAGACCAACCTGGATGTCGCAAAGTCCAGTTTGATCCACATAAGCAGAGCTCCTAAAATAGACTGAAAGTTCTTAGAAGGCTACTTTGGCCCAAGGTAGTTTAATAGCCCAACCAACTCCAAAGCCCTAGCACACCCCAAACGAGGCCCAATTGGCCCAACCAGCTCCAAATGAAACACCACTGCTCATCCCACCACAAAAGGCCAGCTCCGTAACACAGACCACCATCGAAAGGAGCAGTCCCCTACAACCAAGGTTGAAAAAGAGGAACTACCGTGGACTACAAGACCAGAGGTGGCACAAAGGTGCCTTGTATTGCATGTTATGTCGTTGTAATGCAAATCTCTGCTCCGAAATAGATTGAAACATGACATTATATTTATGTTCCACATTCTAAGCCAAGACAAGTTGATCCAAATGACTTATCCGATTTAGGTATTATAGCTATTGAAAACAAAATTGGATTGACAAGGTCATGCAAACAATTGATTTCAAACTTTACACTATAAGTCACTTTTGTTATTAATCGAATTCCAACTATATTGCTAAAAAAATTATAGAAGTAGAAAAGAGGTGTGAACATATATATTGATGAATTGTCTATTTTCTGTTCTCCCAATAACTGGAATCAGGATGGACGGAATAGAGATCATGAGCAGATGTAGATGAAGCAGTCCACGATGGTTCAATTGACATAGTTTGTCTCTGACTCTCAAGGTCACCATTGTTTTCTTCGAAACTGGATTGAAAATGTTTCCTCATTGCATTGATCTCATTGTTTGAGGCATTTGGATCAGAGATCACCTCATGAACCGAAGCCTTGCCTTCAAGCATTTTCACCACCGAAGACATGGAAGGCCTAACTGCCGAAGACACATGAGAGCAAAGGAGAGCCACATTGATTGTAGTAATCATCTGTTCTTTGTTAAACTCTGAGCCTAGCCTTGGATCCACTAGGTCCAACAAACTCCCTCTCTCCTTTAGTAGAAGTGCCTGTAAACATGAAAGATACAAAAACCATTATAATTTATCTATCTTGAGATTAATTTCATTGAAAGGATGTTTTTAACTCTATGAAAAAAGAAAAACAAGTGAAATTTTTAGCGTTCAGAAAAAGCCGTAAAGACTTGATATTATAAGAGAAAGATAACGTATAAAATTAAACTCAAGATTAGAGAACAAAGCAGAGATTCAAGTTACCCAATCAAGAAGATAAAAACATTCTTCTTCGGAGCGGTAAGTTGTGTTACTCCTCCCACTGACTATCTCCAACACAACAATTCCGAAACTATAAACATCTGCTTTATCAGTCAGATAACCTCGCATTGCATATTCAGGTGCCATATATCCTCTGCCAAGTCATACAGTCAAATATGATCTAGTATAAACACATGCATAGTAATAGTACTACAAGTCAGATAGAAATAGGGTTTTTCTTTTCTTCATTGAATGATTGAAATGCAACACAGTTGAAATAACAAAGCTGCATTACTTCCATTTGTTCCAAAGTATAAGAAAATAAAGTAAAGCATAGAGGCTCACAGAGTTCCAGCAATCCGGGTGCTTATGTGGGTATTATCCTGTTCATCAAGCTTGGCCAATCCAAAATCAGCTATCTTTGGACAAAGATTTTTATCGAGTAGCACATTAGTAGCTTTAATGTCTCTATGAACGATCTTCAACCTTGATTCCTCATGGAGGTAAGCCAAACCTTTTGCTATACCAACACAGATCCTGTGTCTTGTTGGCCAATCCATCTTCACCTGACTTGCTTTTGGGCCTTTAATTTGTCAAATTGATAAAAAGTAGTTATAAGAAACATATTTTTTTCTTTCGAGTATAGAATCTTTGCAGACTCTAAGCATGAACCAAACAAGTTTAGGTATAAGAAAATTACAAACGAGAAACACTTACCAAACAGAGCACGAGCAACGCTATTATTTTCCAAGTACTCATAGACAAGCAACAAGTCATTTCCTTCAATACAACATCCATAAAGCTTGACAAGGTAAGGGTGTTGCAGAGCAGAAATCATGCCAATCTCATTCACAAATTCACGATTCCCTTGCTTTGATTTGGCAGAAAGCTTCTTAACAGCAATTGCGGTGTCATCTGATAGAAGGCCCTGCATTTATCAAACATAGTTAAAGTTCAACCCCTTCGTAATCCAACAAGAAAATTCTGCTTTAAACAATAAACAGAAATTACTCGCACCTTGTAAACGGGACCAAAACCACCTTCTCCAATCTTATTTGATATGTCAAAGTTGTTTGTGGCAACTTTGATTTGCCTCAAGGTAAATCTGCTGGTTTGCAGGTCCACACCCTTCAAATCTATATTAAGTAAAATTATATGTAAGAAATTATTGTCCATTTTAGACTTATAGCATTCTTATTTCTTAGTATCTTAAGACTAATTTGAGGCCAAAGAGTTGACAAAGTCAGTGTTTCCATAGCTTTAACCTCAAAAAATATCTTGGCAGCATCAAATATTTAAAACTTCACTATATATATGTTAAGGAATGAGAGTAATATACACGAAAAGATGTACAAATACCTTGTTCTAAAGTATTTGCTGGTCCTATGAACCCTTTCCACCAGAGAATTCCTAAAACCAGTAATATAATGAAGACTCCTCCCGCGACGATTCCAACCACTGCACCTGCCGATATACCGCTGCTTGCACCTCCTGGCTGGGTTTCTTGAGGGGGTGGAAAGTCTGCCAGAAGAGAATAGCTTTAGCAGAGTAAATGTTATTGATAGGAGTGAATTATTCAACCATCTAACTAATGTACAAAGCAACAAATGATGCAACCCTTTACTGGAACTCCAGTACAAGCAGATGATATATATGAAACATAAGTTGTTCTGTCAAATCTTTCTGTGGTGCCATTCTTATTCTTACATACTTTCTTGACAAAATGAAAGTTTTACATAGAAACACCATACTTCAACACATTAGCAGAAGAAGGTCAGAGAGCTTATAGCGTAAAAAGACATACCAGAATCTATAGAGATAGCTGATATAAGAGGACCATAGTCTCCTTTGTAAGGAACACCTGTTGTCCCTTTCCCAGCCCAGAATAAACGGATCTCCAAAGTACCAGCAGTTACGTTAGCAGTGAACTTTTTTGTGACTGCGTTTCCAAAGCCACCTGCTGCATCTGCAATATTGAAATCCTTGAACGCTAGTGACCCCTGCAAAGTAGTACAATTACATAACAGTTCATGTTCATTAAGTACCTCATCTACTGAGTCCTGACTAATTTTCTTTCATCAACAAAATTTGTTGATTTTTACAAACTTCCGTTCATATATATATATATAAGGCTAGGGGTATAGCTACCTGAATGTATATATCGAATACACGTCTTCCCAGGCTACTATATGTTGTGTCATTGGTAAATATTATCTCTGCAAAGTGGAGGTTTACTGTGTAGCTTCCATTTCCGAGACAAAACCCATAGTAAGTTAGAGAAATAGGAGAAAGGCGTGCATTCATGTACAACTCAGGATTCGCCATATGGAGTCCAGATGAATTAGTCCAGGTATAGGTTTTAGTAAGACGATTATCATCAGCGAAGTAGCCAGTCGTGCTTGATGCCCAATTTGTCCTGCTCAGGTAAACTGATGAAGGCCCGGCTACATCAGTATCTTCCTCGTATGTTGCGTTGGTGGGTCTTGTGAAATTTTCGTAGAGGGGTACTTCTTTTCCACCACAATTTATATGAAGAGTGTACCAAGCTATGCCAAGAACAAAGAGTGTCAAGCTTTAGATAGGTCCAGAGAAGAATAGATCAGGCTTAACTTGTAGTCAGCATAAATTCATGTTTGTTTTTGTGTCTTTTCTATACTGACTATTTAATACTGTACTATAGCTATCTTTTGTAGCTGTTAAGCTTTCAGATATATTAGGCCATTCAGTAACGGACTACGACTACAGAAGTCCCCAGTGAAAAATAGATCGAAGAGTAAGAATTAGTCTTCCATACTGAAAGACTAGACATTTATAGAGAAAATAGCTGGAACCCAACTTACTTTTTACACATTTTGCAAGTGGTAAACATGAAACAAATCTGCAGATTAAATAACAGAGAGTCATGAAAAGTTCAGCAAGATAAAATCATAAACCAACTGGAATGCACAGCTTGGAATATCAAGTTTGTTTTATGCATGCATGATTTTAAGTAATTAGAAACTTACGAAGTATTGCCATCTGAAGAGCTTGCAAACAAGTTCCTGTAGTAATTATTAACACATCTTCGTAAGTTAAGGTTGCTCCATGATTGTATTAAGATGAAGGAAGTTTTTCAGAAATATGAGAAGGCTTCCGGACAACGGATTAATACAGATAAGTCGGCTTTGAGTTTTAGTCCCAGAACCTCAAATGTAGTTAAAGAAACCTGTGGTAATGTGCTTGATATGAAGATAGTTCCGTGTCACGAAAGGTATTTGGGGCTTCCTACGATGATTGGGAAGGATAAACGTAGAGTTTTTAGGGAGGTGGAGGATCGCATTTGGAATCGGATCCAAGGCTGGGAAGAAAAAATACTGTCGAAGGGAGGTAAAGAAATGTTAATTAAGTCGGTGGCGCAGGCAATTCCGACTTTGTTGGGACACCGAGTTATTATACTGGCTATTGGGCTTGACCCAAGCCCATTACTAATGTTAGATATTTCTCTTTTCCTATCTGATAAGGTTGTAGGTGGACACTGGTCCTTTTGTAAGGCTTTGGCCAGCTGGAGATGCCAGCTATTAGTTTCTATCCTCTATATTTCATGGGTTGAATCGGTGGGAGGGCATCATCAATTATCAATCATTTTCTATCAATTTTCGTTGTTCTTTTTCATTTCGTTTTCTCTCGAACCCAGTTTTCCATTTTAGGGTCGCATTAGGGGTGTTCCAATTGCCAGTGGGTACTTGTGACAGCATAAATCGGTGTATCGCACGATTTTGGTGGGGTAAAAGAGGTGGTAAAGGGATTCACTGGAGGCGGTGGAAGGAGCTTTGCATTCCTAAAAGGGAAGGGGGATTAGGTTTCAGAGATCTGCAGTTGTTCAATCAGGCCTTACTTGCAAAAGAAGGGTGGAGGCTTTTGACTAACCCAAACTCACTTGTGGCAACCATGCTTAAAGCAAGATACTTCCCCAGAGGTTCTTTTCTTGAAGCTAGTACGGGCCCCAACTCTTCTTTATTATGGCGTTCTTTTGTTTGGGGTCGTGATTTGCTGCAACATGGTCTAAGGTGGAGGATTGGTAATGGTCAAACAGTTCGGGTTTTTCATGACCCTTGGGTCCCTTCGGTGGAGAGATTTAGAATTGGGTTGAAGAATGGGGCTGCCTCTTATTTGAGAGTGGCTAACCTCATTACTAATAGGGGTACATGGAATGATGAAGGGGTGCATCAGGTGTGATGCTCGAGAGAGAGATGCGGTGTTTCAAATTCCAATTGTCTCAACGGTAGCTCCGGACAGGTTGGTTTGGCACTTTAATCGGAATGGGAAGTATTCAACGAAGAGTGGGTATTGGTTGGCCTCAAAACTTGATCGGGAAAGGGAGGGATTAGGGGAAGTTGATCCTGAGGTGGTGGAGTATTGGAGACACCTTTGGAAGCTTAAATTGCCTCCAAAGATGTTACACTTCCTATGGCGTTGTTCTACGGGTTTTGTGCCGTGTAAGGCTTCTTTATTCAGGAGGAGAATCGTTCAAGACGCAATTTGTCAACGATGTCAGCAAGGTGAGGAAACGCCCTCATACGCAACCTGGAATTGTGGTTATTGTGTTGCGGTGCTTGAGAGGGCGGGGTTTTATGCAAAACTGCATCCTGGTCAATTGCCTACATTCTCCTCCTTAATTCAACATGCTGTGAATGTCTTGGAGGAAAATGAGTTAAGGCTCTTTTCTATAATTTTGTGGATCAATTGGAAGGAGCGAAATGCCTTTATGCATGGCGAGCGTCTAGGCCCAGTAATGTTCTATATGACATGGCAATCAAGGTCTGGCAGGGAATTCTTGCGGTGGAAGCTATGAGTGAGACAAGTGGAGGCACATATGGTGGAGCAGTCCAACGGATTGGCAGGCTCTGGTCCCCTCCTTCTCCAGGTATAATGAAGATGAATTGTGATGGGTCAGTGTTTCCTGGAGGGATTCATGTGGGTGCAGGGGCTGTGTTCAGAGATGATAGAGGTTGTTTTGTTGGTGCGGTGGGTCTGAGGTTGAGATTTAATATCCCACCTCACACAGCAGAGTTATTTGCTATTAAACTTGGATTGGAGTTTGCTTTGGAAAATGGGTGGCCTGCTTTGATGATAGAGAGTGATTGTTTGGAGGTAGTAAACTTGCTTTCAAGGAGGGAGGAAGAAAGCATGTCATCTGATGGGGTTGTGGCATGGGAAATTCAAAGGTTGTTGGAGACATTCCAAAACCCAAGGATTGTTTTTTCTCCTAGAGAGGTGAATAGGGCAGCTCATACGGTTGCTCAACATGTAGCCCGGTTAGAAGGGCGGGTTGGTTAGGGGTTGGGCCTTCTTGGCTCATGCAAGTCGTCGACGACGATGGTCCCGTAACTAGGGTTGGTTGTAGGGATGGTTGTTGTGGAATTAGTTCTGCAACTATGATTCCCAGTCTGTAACTTTATCCTTTTGTTCTATGACTTACCTTCTCTCAAAAAAAAAAAAAAAAGGTTGCTCCATAAAACACAAGCGAATTTAGCTTCATGAAGATAATCTTACAAGCCATCTCGTGGTTCACAATTCTCATCATTTGAGTTGATGGTGAATTTGTTATATGAAAGATCACTGCACGAAAAGAAGAAGAGATAAGCAGAAACATTGCTGGATACTGGACTAGTAAATAAAAAGTCAAACAAACTCCATGAGCAGAAACCATTAGCAACTTTCACCACTTAGGTTATAGGTGCATGAGGTCATGTTTGTCCAAGCTAACCTTCCATGTAGATTTAATGCCTATTTTCTGAGTATAATTGCAATGAAGCTCCAAAATGCAAAGTCACAATAGATAATGCAAGTACTATATATGCTTTATCATGTAATACTATAGATAAGAAATTTATATATTACAGTAACAGATAACATAAATTTCTTATCGACTTACTAAATATTAGTATGGGAAGAGAAGCTTACATGCTATTGGCTTTCATCCAATCAGCTGGCACAGTTCCGGTCAGCATGTTTCCAGTTAAGAACCTAATGATAATTAATATCAAAATGATTCAGTAATAAAGGTAGTGTTTATTATCATGAATTTTATGTATAAGTGTATAACAGTCGCAAAAATGATTTTAGAGATCCCGAGTGCCTCGGATCAACATTTTCAAGGTATAGACTTGGAATTACAATCCTACAAATCGTACATCAAGTAAAGGGTATCTAAATTTAAAAAGATTATTTGATCAGAAAACTAATCCTCCAATGCCACCATAAGATTTTCATTTTAAACAATATATCATGCCATGTTTGATGTGGATAGTCAGTTCTTTTTTATGTCCAAAAATCAATGAAATTCTTACTTCACAAGTCACATCACATCAATGGTACATTCTACAGTTCTACTTGGAGACGAGGTAACATGTTTTCAGTTTGGACAAAAGACTATCTCACTTGCTACTGAATAGGATCTCCTTATAAACAATAAAAGATCTGTAATATACATTCAAATTGCTTACATATTATCCAGATTTCCTAGACCAGCAAAGTTGTTTGGGATATCTCCAGTTAGCTTGTTAAAACTAAGGTCTCTGCAAACAAACCAATACAAAGTTATGTTGACATGATCCCCTTCATCTAGAATCATAATATCTAGAAAGAAGATAATATATCTGAAAACAGAAAAAAAAATTATAAAAAAAAAAAAAAAATCAACGAAAGACATGTACTAACAAAATTTTTAAAGTCGACATGTTCCCAAGATATTCAGGTAGCTGCCCACTAATATTGCAGTTTCGCAACACCCTGTAAAAGTAACACTAATACTTTGAGTTTCCAAAGACTCCTTGTGCAGCCAGAGATGCGTTTCATAGAAGTAACAACTTACAATGTCTCCAGGCTTTTCATATTATCAAGTACAGGAAAGGATGATTCAGATCCATTCAAGTCAGTAATTCTCCTACAAGTAAAGTTGATGCACGAACATGAATTACATAGTTCTTGTTCTATTTGAGTTATAAACCAGCAAATACTGACAAAAGGTACTAACAGGTCAGTTAATCTTGTCAAGAGAGAAATGCCGGAAGGAATTGGCCCTGTAAAACCACTAGCCTGAATCACTCTGTTTTCAAAAGTCATAGTTTAAATTAGTCATGATATAAATTTCAAAATCAAGCAATAGTGAACATGGAAGATATGCACTCACAGTCCCTCAAGATTTGTCCAGCTCTGAATAAAACCAGGTATCTTCCCAGAAAAGGAACTGTCACTAATCCAACTGCATAATGATGGGAAACAGAAAAATGAAAACAATCATTAGATTGTGATAAATTATGGCTAAAGCTGGGTCCTGGGAGCCTTGTAAGAAAGAAAGAAGAACACCAAAAAGCTTACAAGTCAGTTAAGGTGGTAAGCTTTGCAAATGTTTCTGGCAACTCCCCAGTAAAATTGTTGGAGGTAAGAGACCTAATGAATCGAAGGGACAAAAGATTACAAATAAAGATATCATAATCAATGATTTACTGGAAGTAGACATACATTATCTGTATACAGGAAAATAATTCCAAATGAGCCACATATCAGTTATTAAGGCTCAACTTTCAAAGATATCTTACATTCTTTTTATGCTAGACAAATTTCCAAGCTCCGCAGGAAGAACTCCAGAGAAGCTATTGAAATCGATGGTCCTACACAAAACAGATTCACATCCATTAAAATCTTCAAAAAAGTCGCATAAAAACTTCATATATCAAGTAAAGCAGAGAAGGAAAAAAAATGCTATATCAAAACTCACAAACTTTCGAGCGTGGTGATGTTTCCTAGCTCAACAGGGATAGAACCTGTCAAACGGTTTGCACCAAGACCACTGCCACAATACTTATATGTCAAATGGCTCAATAATTTAAAAATGGTCGGGAATATGAAACAAAAAAAAACCATTTGTAAGATTCAAATATTTATGTTCCAATTAAATAGCAAGTCAATTGACATAAAATATCTCACGCCAATGCAGACATATATATATGCAGATATAGATAAGATTATACATGTGAACTAGTGGCAGGGAGCCCCATTTTGGAGGGATGGTGCCATTCAGGTAGTTGCGGGTGAGGTCGCTGGAGGAAAAAGAAAGAAATGAGGCATCCCATTATTGAAAACTGAAATACAGGTGAATTCATTAATGAAATTTGTACGACTCAAACTTGGAGTGGTACCACTGTGCTTACATTTCTTGGAGATAGGGGAGCCTGATCAACTCTGGCGGGAGTTTTCCCGGCAAATTCTGAGATTTCAAAAGTCTGCGCTTCATCCCAGATAAAATAGTCATGAATAATAGTAGGTAAATACCTCATGTAGGTCAGGTAACTGAAAAAGGGTAGCTAGCTTTTGCACATTCAAGACTCAAGAGTGCACTAAAACACTAGTTATACCTTATAAGTTGAACTCGATGAGATGATGGCCTTTTTGGAAGAATAAAGCTTGTAGATTCCGTTATACAAACAGTTGGAGTGGAATGTCACAACTCACAGAGCAGTGTGAGCCATGCCATTAATTTTCAGTCAAATTACAAATCTTATAGATGTAATAATAACCAACAATATTGTAGTTACGTTATGTGTATACAATTATGCAAGAATTATGGCACAGGTTTACAATTATCATGTTTCGTTTAACAAGAAAGAAGTAATCACTGCAGAACAGCAGCAACACAAGCTAAGAAATAGTACCAAACAAAAACAAAAACAAAACAGAGCTACAAAGACAATTAAGCCAGCTAATTAATGTACCCTATAATAAACACTAAGCAAGGATTGGTTACCCTGTAAAACTAACTTCATATAGGCAGTTAAACTTTAGTTCATTGTTGTGATTGTAATTGTCATTTCATAATTCCTTCAATAAGAGATAGTTTTACAGAATCACTTTTTCGCACAGCATAGACAATTTTTTTGCACAGTACAGAGATTTGTAATGCATTTTCTTTTTGGAATTTCATCGAACAGCTACCGTGTAATTAGGATGTGCAAGAAAAGCTAAGCTCGTTTTGCAGTAATTCGAAGCTTAGCACTAAAAAAATGCCTTTTAAAATTAAACTACTCACCAAAAAGAAAAGTACAACCGAAACGAAAAACAAACTAGAGTTTTTAGAAGGGCAATGATATAGGGCCTCAATGAGGCCTAAGATTTATGGCCTCAAATCCTAGGTGTCATGCCATGTAAGCAAATACTAATTTTATTTTTAATTTCACATAATATATCTTGCCACATCATACTATTGCAACACCAACTTTACCCTTTTATATTTCCTTTTAGATGTTAGGGGTGAATCAATTACATTAATGAATTTAATTAGGTGACGAAAAAAAATATGCTATTAATTATGTATTAATTTAAGAGATATGTCTACAAATTCTTTAACCAATATTTGTCTTCATTTATTTAAATTCTTTCCTATAATTTTTCTTTCCAAATAGCATAAATATATTGAATTAGGTGTTAAGAAATAGGCAATAACTTTATTGATTAATTTCATCCCAAAAATAGCATTAATAAATTGAATTTAGAAAATACATATGTCTAAATTAAGAGGTAAGAAAAAAAATTTCATGTTAGTATCATTCATTAATTATCATCTACAATCTAAATATAAAGAAAAAAAACAAACAGAAAATAATAAACTAAAATATAACATTTAAACCCTAGCTACATAAAGAGAAAAGAATGAACATAAGAACATATATATATATATAATGATATAACTATGTATTTTTCACATTATATTTTCAAAATTTACATAAACGCAACAAAGATTGAACTCATATACATGTGTTATGCAAATCTATTGATCAGATGTATGTGCAAATCTATTGATTGAATTACATGAAATTTTTTCTATTCTTGACATTGTTATTTAAATTTAAGCATGAGTGTAATGAAAAGAAAGAAAAAAAAAAACAAAATAATTTTTTCTTTTAGAAAAAAAATCAAAATAACTTAGAGTTATTAGATTTTGGAAGGCTAAAATTGTATTTTTCTCAAGAATTACATGGCATGATTTGACAAATAAGTGATGTGTGTAGGTGACATGGCATGACACCTAATATTGAGGCCATAAATCTTAGGCCTCATTGAGGCCACAAATCATTTTCCTTTTTAGAATTGGGTTGGCTCCATTGCTGTGCGTTGACCAAGAGATTGTCAATCGTAACCAAGAGATTGACCTAAATACCCTTGATACATTGCTTTTATTTGTTTGTAATAGCCTTATAGGGACTAGGGAGAGAATCAAACTTATCACTTATCCTAATTCTAACACAATTTCTTACAATTTGAGAGAATTAAAATCGGGTGTATAGAGAATTAGAGATTTTCAGTATATGGTATCACGAAGGTTGGTCATATGGTAAACACACCGGGAGCCTTCCTTGGATTATCAAAGGGTACACATTCATTTCAAATCTCAATCCTTGAGCTCAAACCAGGGAGTGTATTATTTAAACATTTTAAAACCCAATTTTACTCCAAATTTTTAGTAAAGAAAAAAGATAAGGTTTCCCGTTAGTTTTCATCAATGTTGCAGAGGCTCTATTTGCTTAGTTGAATTTGGGATATGAGACATCAGGATTTGTCATTAATGATCGTTAAGATATCAAACTAGATAGAATCAATGGATCAAATTTGTCCAACCTAAACTGTTTATGTTTAGAAAATTAAATCACGATTTTGAGTGCTTTAATGATCATCGATTTGGCCAAAAATTTACAGAAGTAATCTACACATTGAGACCTAAAAACTGAATGGTCAAGATGCCGAAATGTGATCAAAAAATGATCCCATAAGGCCATAAGAAATCTCTTTAAATGGAAGCAAAGAAAGAAAAAAGAAAGAAAGAGAATCCCTCACTATAAGGGTCCTCTATGGCTATACAAGACATCTCCTAATCTTTCTTCTTAAAATTAATTCCAAACTCCTATATATCTCAAAAGAAGAGAAAAAAAAAAAAGAGAAAAGAAAAGAAGAAGAAGTAGAATTAGCATTCGATCCCACTGACGCCCAACCATCCCCATCCCCATCCCAATGCTTCGACCCATTGCACAATATTATGGTCCATCTCACATGGAGTAATCGTGTTTTGGACATAGTGGACTAAGACCAGACTGATATTTGTGAGTTTCCTGAAAGCCGGCCATTCATGAGCATGCAGAGGCTGAAATCTTATGATCCATATATTGCTCATTTTGCATATCTTCTAAATAAGAATCTTGCAACTTCCATAGTGGACACTTGTAGCTACCTTTATTAATAACAACATTTGACTAATATTAAACCCTAGCTTTCCCGCAAATGTGAAGCATGGGGAATGCTATATACACACACGCAGCTGAGTGTGTGTTAGCCACACTCAGCCAAGTGTCACATTTTCATTAGAAATAAAGCAGCAACAGATCTCTCTCCTCATGTGCCATATTTTTTGGGTCAATTTTACCCTTTGTCTCTCCTCATGTGCTGAAATTTCTTCAGCCTATTCCCTCTTCTCTCTCTCTCTCTCTCTTCCTACCCATACCAAAATTCTCAGCAAATTTTCAATTTGTGTTTCACTTTCCTTGCTTTCTCTCTTCTAATTTTGTGCCTTCTCTTTAAGCAAGAAGAACCCAATCGTATTTCATCTTTCCTAAATCCCAAATTTCAATTTTTGCTATGCTCTCTTTGAATTTTCAGATCCCCATAGAGGTGGTGATGACGGCGCTCACAGAGGTCATCTCCCTTCTCCGACCATGGAAGTTGGGCCGTTGACAGGCTTCTGGGGCGCCGAAGCGGGATGGTGGGTCCATGAGATTGCCAGGCGGGTTTGGATGGCTGCGAGGCGGTGGGGAAGGAGGAGGTTTTGTGCTTTTGGTCGTTGAGTTATCTGGGGTGGTTAGATCCAAGACCCAGATCGGAATTAATTCATGGAGGAATTCTTTGGATCAAAAACGGAAGTCGGAGGGAGTGGTGGAGGAGGCAGAGTTGGCTGTGAGACATAGGGTAAAACTGACCCCAGAAAATGCAGATGAGGAGAGAGAAGTGTGTTGACTGAGTTATTCCTTTGTCAAATGAAAAAGTGACAGATGGCTGAGTGTGGTTGACACACACTCAGCTGCGTGTGTATGTAGCATTCCCCGTGAAACATATAAACAAATTAATGATAGAGACCATATAATGATGTATTCTGAACAGAGTAGCAGACGTAACTGTAGACCTCATATATATATATATACAGATCCAATCCAGAGCGGAGCTTCACTTTGAAAATTAACGTGTGAAGTTCAAGTTTTGGGTCACTTTTCGGTCGCATATCCACATCTCGACCGTTCTGTTTTTAGGTACTAGTGTATAGATCGTCTCTGCAAATTTTCAGCCAACATGATGATCACTAAGGCATTGATAACTGCCTTAAAGCTAGTACGGTTCAGGTTGACAGATTCAGTCCGTCCATTGGTTTAAGCGAGTTAGATACCTTAACGATCATCAATTTAGTTGAAAATTTGCAGAGATGATCTATACACTCGTGCCTAAAAACTGAACGGTTGAGATGTAGATATGCTACCGAAAAGTGACCCAAAACTCGAACTTCACACGTTAATTTCAAAGCGGAGCTCCGCTCTGGATCGGATCTGTATATATATATAGGGCCCTTCTATTGAGGGATCCCTTTTTTTTTTTTTTTAATCTTTTCTAGGGATAGGGTATTTGACCAACTTTTCAATCACATTTCGTTATCTCAACCGTTCAGTTTTCAGGCTCTAATGTGTAGATCATTTCTGTAAATTTTTAGCCAAATCGATAGTCGTTAAGCTATCAAACTAGATTAATTCAATGGACGAACCAAATCTGTCAAATTTGAACCGTTCATACTTATAATCTTAAATCGTCATTTTGAATGTCTTAACTATAATCAATTTGGCTGAAAATTTTCAGAAATAATCTATATATTAGAGCCTAGAAATTGAACTATTGAGATGCGAAAATATAATTGAAAAGTTGGTCTAATGCCCTATCCCTAGAAAAGACAAAAAAATAAGAGGATCCTTTAGTGAAAGGCCATATATATATATATATATATAGACGCCCTCATGTACGTAGATACAATGCATTATTGGCGACGGGACCCTCGTAGTAGCTAGACCTCACTTTCCTTGTCTAACTTTCATGATCAACTATAGGATCTATCAGGATAAGACTTGAAGACTAATCAAATTTTTTGAGTCTAAGCTTTACAGCTCTTTCGCATGAAAATTCTTTGATTCAAATTCGTCACCTACTATTCCGATTAAATGATCTATGACCTTTCTTCATTAAAGAGAATAGTCATCTTTTGAACAGTAGAGAGAGAGAGAGAGACTTGTCCGCCACATTAAATGGTATGGAATTGATGCAACTAGTCCATTATTGTCGATATCGTGTGTTTGTGTCCATGGATCTTTAAGGTTTAATTCTTCTCCTAAAATAAATGTTATTATGCAATTTAATCATGAATTGGATGCGTTCATTCTTTATATATGCATGCATGTATCATCTTTGTAAAAAATTTAATCAACTAATTGAAAATCATTTGGTGTTTTCTAAATTATATGAATAAAAGCAACATTATTAACAGACAATACGTTATCGAATGACTAACAATTTATCTACTTGGAACGTTAAAAATTCATTTCTAGATACTCAAAAACCCTGTATATATAAATTCTAGCTATATACATATATGCATAATATATTGATTAAGTAGAGCATATATAATTTATACCCATTATTGTGAAGATTGTCATATATATGCCAATATCAAGAGGACACAAGAGCCTTATGTGATATGTAACTATCACTTTTATTCCTTCAAGAATCTTATATAATTAAGCCAATTCTTGAGTGAATGGTTAAATTTTTGAAGTACCATATATGCCCCCACATAATATAAACTAGTATTTCTCCACACATGCTCTGCACGTGCAAGTTTTTTTTTTTTGCAGATAATATTAAAGAAAACCGTTATTGCAGACATAAGATCATGGGAGAGAAAAGTGGACTGTGGCTTTTTTTTTAATTTATTTTTTAATAAAAATATATTTTATAAATGTCATAATTGTCCTTGTAATTTAATTAATTCTCAAAGTTTTTCAATTTTCTATGGTCATTTCTGTCAAAATTTTTGATTTTGGCTAATAAACTCTCTTCTCTTAATAATAAACTAGTTTTTTTCATAAATGCTCTACATGTATAATTTTTTTTTTAAGAAAATGAAAAAAATAGATAAAATAAAATGGTTATTGTAGAGAGAAAAGTGGGGGTTGTGGGATCATTTCTTTTAAATTTTCTTAATAAAAATCGATTTTGTAAATATCATATTTACCCTTGTGATTTAATTTTTTCCCAAAGCTTTTTAATATTTCAAGGTTAGATCTGTCAAAATTTTTGATTTTGGCTAACAAAATCTCTTCTCTTAATAATAGTATAGATAAATATATATATATATATATGTTATTCTAATTACTAATTGATCCACCGCTACACATGGGATCGGCAATAAGTGTCATTTCACGGAGTCCAAACTGGGTTAATGTTCATTTTAGCTAGTTAGATTATACCCAGTAAGACCACTTTGGTAAATTAGTAAGCGTGTCTGTGAGGTTTGTTCATTTGAAACGTCCATCAAATAAATTATATATAAATTAAGAAGCTAAAATCCATACCAAATATTTCACTAGGAGTAATTTTATTCACACATCTTTTTTTCTTTTTTCTTTTTTGTAAAATTTTAAATCACTATTTTATCAATTTCTAACTAAAAAAATATATTTTTGTAAAAATATATATTTTGAATCTGTCAACCTGAACATAGGGCCCTTCCACTAATGAATAGTTTTTATTTTATTTTGTTAGGGATAGGGTATTAGATCAACTTTTCTATCACACTTTGACATCTTAACCGTTCAATTTTTAGGTCCTAATGTGTAGATCATTATTGTAAATTTTCAGCCAAATCGGTGATTGTTAAGGTATCAAACTAGATTAAATCAATGGACGAACCAAATCTGTCAAACTTGAATCGTTCATACTTATAATCTTAAATCACAATTTTGAATGCCTTAATGATAATCAATTTGGCTGAAAATTTGAAGAAGTGATCTACACATTAAGACCTAAAAACAGAACGGTTGAGATGCCAAAATATGAATAAAAAGTTGGTCTAATGACTTATTCTTAGAAAAGACCAAAAAAAATCCCTTTTATCAATATATGCCCTCCTATATATATCTATTATTGGCGACGGGATCCTCGTAGTAGCTAGAACTCACTTTCCTTGTTTAACTTTATGATCAACTACAGGATCCATCAGGATAAGACTTGAAGACTAATCAAATTTTTCGAGTCTAAACTTGACAGCTCTTTCGCATGAAAATTCTTTGATTCAAATTCGTCACCTAATATTCGGATTAAATGATCTATGACCTTTCTTCGTTAAAGAGAATAGCCATCTTCTGAACAGTAGAGAGAGAGAGAGAGAGAGAGTTTGCGTACATGTTTGTGACATGGCAGATCTGATCTGCCGTAGTATTGGAGGTAGTACTACAGTTGCCGCAGGTGACGTTATTCATGTATTGGCCATCCGGAGCAGTAATCCATCCAAGTTCTCCGCTGCATGGATCTACGCTGAAATTCCAGTTCTTACCAAGTGTCTTTCCGATGTCCGTTAAAGCTTGTACTACAATCAGTAAAATGCAACCATTTAATTCTTCTAAACAAACACCATCCTCAAACATATTGCAAACATCGATCACATATCACCTACTTTCATCTGAAGATAATCGATTAGCTCCGAAAGCAAAGCTCGCAGAGAAAACTAGCAAGAGATGGGTGCCAATAAGAAGCTGAGAGAATAAGAACATGTAATTCATTTTGCCTTTTACTCTGTATATGCCCAAAATGAGTTTTTGCAGAGGGAGATCGAGATAAATTGACTGTTGAGATATTCGAGCTTGGATTGATGAGTAATTATAATTGCGAGACTATATATACTAACACCATTTTGTATTCACATTGATCAAGAGAATGAGTCAGTTTATAGTACTTTCTACGTAAACTACTTGGCTACCTGTGAAAACAAAGAAACAATAAACAAACAAAACGTATCCGAATCAATCTCATTCATGTTTTTCTTATGTTTACTTGTCAAATGCATCCAGCTTCTGCATGCGTGTGCTAAGACAACGAGAGGTTTTGTGGCCGGCCCCACTATCGAATTAAATTAAAAATTGAAACTATAGAAAATCAACAAAGCCTGTTGATTAATCTAGGATTTTTTATTTAAAGGTGACAATTTGGGCATTTGACTATTCAATTAAGAACTTGTTGTCATAAAACTTGTTTTCGGTTTATGGGGTTGGTAGATCAATATGTAATAGTCAGTATGTGCATAGACGGAAATTGACTAGTCAGTCTATCTGATACGAGCGCTCCACAGTTTCATGGTTTCCTTGACCTTTTAAATACCAAGTCAACCATATTTTTGAGGTTTCACATGCAGTTTCACATTTTTAATTGATTTATAGATGGATATCTAGAGACAAGAGCATACGAGTCGAAATGAGAGACCGCCTACCGGCCATATATATGCTATACGTCACTTAATATGAGTTGTATATGTGTTTAAATTAAGTTGCTCCACATATGCATGAAGGGGTAGTGAAAATATAATTATTATCGTAAATTAAAAATAATAATAATTAAAAAGATTGTGCATTGGTTAAATACTATTTTTTTCCCTTCAGTTTTGATCGTATTTACATTGTCATTTGATTGACTTGTCTTATGTACGAAAATGTATGCGAGGGTGAGAGATGGGCTGCCATTTGGGACTGTTCTAACATCAGAAAAGCCCTGCAAATGACTTTATCTTGATGATGAAGACTCGTTCTAACAAGTTTGTCCAAGACGCCATTTTTATAGCACTTCACATTATTTGTCTGGGGGGAGTTGGGGGTTGAACTCGTACAAAAACATTCAAATATATATGATGTAGGACGAGATTTTATCCAACTTCAACAAAGAATCTCAAAAAGAAAGAAGCGTCTGCACATTAAGAAAAATTATTTGAATATTGAAAATTGGTATTCAAATAGGCTTCTTAATGATGGAATTAATCATAAATTACTCTTTTGGATATATCGGGATTCTCGAGCGAAATCTTAGTTGGGATTCCAAATATATGTTTGCGTAATATTCTTTAATATCTAGGATTTTATTTCTGATTTTTATTTAATTAGGTTTCCTAGTTTTAGTCTATAATAAATTGTTCTTTTTGTTTTCTAGTTGTATTAGGTTTATTCTATGTGCCATATATAAGGCACCTCTTCGATTGTAATTTGGGATTCAAGTTAAAAAAACCAAATCTTAGAGAAGTTTCTCTATTTTTCTTACGGCTGTGCCCGTAATTGCTAGTGGATTCTAGCTCATCTCATATGGCTTTCGACGCTTGACGGAGCCTCTTACTATCGTGTTCACGCTTCCCGCGTCAGCTGGTATCAGAGCGGGTTTCGCCCGCTTCTTAGCAGACGACGATCCAAGAGAGAAGTTCACTACCACCAACCTCAACGACGCTGGTCGTAGAGTATCTATCAAAAAAAGTTTCGTTGAAGAGGAACATACCAAGGGATTTGCCCTAGGGCAACCTCATCAATCAAAAAAAAAAAAAAAAAAAAAAAAAAAAAAAAAAAAAAAA